>ML331445.1:62733-108385 GCA_005239505.1 Nicotiana paniculata
ATTGTTTGGTCAAATTTCGCATGCCATTGTTTGGGTGCTTGTTTTAGTCCGTAAAGGGACTTAACAAGTCTACATACCTTCTTTTCTTTACCTAGAATCACAAACCCTTCAGGTTGTTTCATGTAGATTTCTTCCTCCAACTCTGCATTTAAGAAGGCCGTCTTAACATCCATTTGATGAATTTCAAGACCATAAACTGCATCTAACGCTACTAACGTTCGTATGGACGTAATTATTGTAACTGGAGAGTATGTATCAAAATAGTCAAGACCTTCTCGTTGTCTATACCCTTTGACCACAAGTCTTGCCTTAAACTTGTCAATAGTGCCATCATCTTTCATTTTCCTCTTAAAGATCCATTTAGAACCCAACGGTTTATTTCCAGGAGGAAGATCAACCAATTCCCAGGTATGGTTATTCAATATGGATTCTATTTCACTATTGACTGCCTCTTTCCAAAATAGTGATTCCGAAGAAGACATAGCTTCTTTAAATGTTTGAGGCTCATTCTCCAATAAGAATTGTCACAAAATCTGGTCCAAATGAAGTAGACTTTCTTTGACATTTACTACGTCTTGGATCCTGCTGATTAAATGTACTTTATTTTGTTTCTTTTCGAGGTCGTTTAGATCCTTCACCAATCGACTCATATTCCTTCTTATATGGATATATTTTCAAAGAACTCAACATTATCTGATTATATAACCGTATTATTATGAATGTCGGGATTTTCTGATTTATGAACCAGAAAAATCGATATGCTTTACTATTAGTCGCATATCCTATGAAAACACAATCAACGGTTTTCGGTCCTATTTTTACCCGTTTGGGTTTAGAACTTGTACTTTTGCCAAAACACCCCCACACTTTAAAATAATTCAAGTTGGGCTTCCTTCCTTTCCATATTTCATATGTAATGGATTGTGTTTTGCTATGGAGTACTCGATTTAGTATTCAATTAGCCGTAAGAACGGCTTCCTCCCACAAGCTCTATGGTAAACCATAACTTATCAACAATGCGTTCATTATCTCCTTTAATGAATGATTCTTTCTTTCCGCAATCCCATTGGATTGGGGCGTGTAAGGGGCCGTTGTTTGATGAATAATTCCATATTCTAAACATGTTTCTTCAAAAGGAGATTCATATTCACCACCCCTTTCACTTCTTATCATTTTGATTTTTTTGTTAAGTTGCATTTCAACTTCATTTTTGTATTGCTTGAATGCGTCTATTGCTTCATCTTTACTATTAAGTAAGTAAACATAGTAATATCGAGTACTATCGTCAATAAAAGTTATGAAATACTTCTTTCCACCGCGAGATGGTGTTGCTTCATGTCACAAATATCTGTGTGAATTATTTCTAAAGGATTTGAATTCCTTTCAACTGACTTATAAGGATGTTTAACATACTGAGATTCCACACATATTTGACATTTTGATTTGTTACATTCAAATATAGGCAATACTTCCAAGTTAATCATTTTCCGCAAGGCTTTATAATTGACATGACCCAAACATATATGCCATAATTCATTTGACTCAAGTAAGTAAGACAAAGCTGAAATTTTATTATTATTTTTAACAACCATTACATTCAGCTTAAAAAGGCCCTCAATGAGGTAACATTTTCCTACAAACATTTCATTCTTACTTATTACAACCTTATCGGATACAAAGACACATTTAAAACCATTCTTAACAAGAAGTCCAACAGAGACTAAATTCTTCCTAATCTCGGGAACATGAAGGACGTTGTTCAAAGTCACCACTTTGCCGGAAGTCATTTTGAGAAATATCTTCCCACATCCTTCAATTTTGGCCTTTGCAGCATTTCCCATAGAAAGCGTCTCTTTAGGTCCAACAAGAGCATAAGTAGAAAAAGCTTCTCTAACAACACAAACATGACGAGTGGCTCCAGAATCAATCCACCACTCTTTAGGATTGCCAACCAGGTTGCATTCGGAAAGCATGGAACACAAGTCATCAACATCGTCATGTTTTTCAACCATGTTTGCTTGACCCTTCTTCTTGTCTTTCTTCGGAGCACGAAACTCCGTAGATTTGTGTCTGGCTTTTCCACAGTTGTAGCAATTTCCACTTAACCGCTTCTTGCTTGGGTTGTTTTTTCGGTCCAGAAGACTCCTTCCTCTTTTTGTTATCTTCAACAATATTTGCTCCCATTATTGTTGAGTTTCCACGGCCTCTCTTGTCAGCAACTTTATTGTCCTCTTCTATTCTCAACCGAACAATGAGATCTTCAAGGGACATCTCCTTGCATTTGTGTTTCAAATAATTTTTGAAGTCCTTCCACGATGGATGCAACTTCTCAATCATCACTGCTAGTTGGAATGCTTCATTGATGACAAGACCTTCAATGAAAATTCTGTTAGTAAACATAATAAAATTAATACTACCAACATTAGTATTAATTCTACTTATACCTTCAGCAAGGAGATCATGAATAATCACTTGCAATTCCTGGACTTGGGTAATAACAGACTTGTTGTCTATCATTTTGCAGTCCAAAATTTTTGCGGCAATGAACTTCTTCAACCCGGCATCTTCAGTTTTATATTTCTTTTAAAGCGCAATCCACAGTTCTTTTGACGTCTCCACGCCACTGTAGACATTATACAAAGCGTCCTCCAGTCCGCTAAGAATATAATTCTTGCACAGAAAATCAGAGTGCTTTCATGCCTCAATCACGAAAAAACGATCATTCTGTGGAGTTTCATCAGGCAACATAGGAAAATCTTCGTTGATGAACTTCTGGAGACTTAGATTAGTCAAGTAGAAGAACATCTTTTGCTGCCAGTGCTTGAAATCAATCTCGAAATTTTTTTCGAGTTTCTCCACTGGTGCCAATGCTGCCGGTGTTGTTCGGCTCGTTGAGGCATTGACAGTTACCATCGGAACAACTTGATTTCCGTTGTTATTCGTCATTTCTGTAAAAGAATGACACAAACATTAAAACCACGTAGATTTTGATCTCCAATAGAGTAGAAAACCACAAAGGTTTTACTCCCCAGAAACAGTGTGTATAACACAAATACAGAAAATATATTAAATTCCTTAAGCTTGTTAGTAAACTGTATTTGTAAAATAATTCTGGAGATAATAAAATAATATTCAAACAGAATTCGAGCCCACTGAATTCACAGTGTTTCCTTAAGGAATTTAATCCCCTCCTAGACCCAATGTTATGGATTATTTCCTCCCAGGATAGAACCAATTAGACATTGGTGTAGTGGTACTTCAAACACCAGTGTTTCAGCGAACACAAAGTTCGGTAGCAAATCACACTTACTGTTGTTTTCTTTGAAGTTAAAATATGCAGAAGAAAGGAGGAGAACTCAAAAACTCGTATGGAAAATCTGAGAGAATGAACTTGTATTTATAGTCAAAGCTGGGCTAAAATATGAAGAGGTGCAACTCTTCAGAATGGCTGTTTTTGCAAAACGGTCATAACATAAATGTCATAATAAAGAGGAAAAATTGAAGAGGGTAGTTAATTTCTATTACAAAAATAGAAAACTGAAAATTGGATAACTGAATTTAGGGGTGGGCATAAAATCTGAAAAACTGAACCGAATCGATTTTGGTTTTTTCGGTATTTCGGTTTATTTCGGTACATAAATTTCGGTATTTCGGTTCGGTATACAGTATTGGGTTTTTGATATTTCGGTATTTAGGTATACCGGAATACCGATATATTTTTTTTGGATGACCGAGAAATCCGTCTGGGGCCGATCTTTTGAACCAACCGCAGCCTTCGAAACTCGGTGGATAATGGGCCCGCCCCTCTACCATTCTCCACTTAAATACCAGACTTTGCTTTGCATGGTGTGGGGGCTTGAACCTGTGACCTAAGACACAAATCCACCACCCTTTGCCATTTGAGCTAGGCCCTGGGGTCAAATACCAAAATAGTTTAGTCCAAGCCCAACTTTATTTTTATTTTTTAGCCCAATAACTTTAAGCTCACACCTCAAAAGTTCAAAACCCCTAATTCCCTAATTCCTTACCCTTAGGCTTTAGCAAGGTTCCACTAAGCAGATTAAGAACTTCTAGAATTTTGGAGCATAGATAAAAAGTGTATACAGTATAAGCACTCAACTATCTTTGGCATTGAGCTTGAATGGACTGTTCAACTATCCTTCTTTTTGCTTTAGGATAAAGTATGACTTTATAGTAGAGGCATAAAAGGAATTGTTGCTTTTTACGTGTAAGCTGTAATACATAGGTGCAACTTTTTCTCTTGTATTAGCCAATGGTATTATAAGATGCTTCCTTGCATTGCCTCCGTGTTTAGTCAAATGCTAGTAAATAATACTAGTTGTATTGGTTTCAAAAGTTGAAACGTATCTTTTCAACCCTAAGAGCTACAGATTTGAATAGTCACAAGCCTTATGACATAGATTTGGTTTAAACCGAAACCGTACTGAACCAAAATAAAAAATACTGAACCGTACCGAAATATTTTGGTACAGTATTTGGTATACACAATTGATAAACCGAATACCGAAATACTGAAACGAAATTCTTAAATACCGAACTGAAGTACCGAATGCCCACCCTTAACTGAATTGGATTTAATATTAATATTTATTTTAATATTAATAGTTTGTTATTAAAACAAATATTTAATAACATTTATGTTAATATTTACTATTAACAAATAAATTTGGTCTAAAAATTAATCGATCGATCATTTGACTGAATCTGAAGCCGAAGCCGAAGCCACGAACGACGACGACGACGGTGCGAAACTTGCCTTCTTCTCAACTCTTTATTAGCTAGAAGAAGAAAAATTATTTATACACCCATCAAAAACCTTTTCCTCTTCCCATATAGGACAATCAAGGAGGGAAACTCAAATATTGCTCAAATATTTCATTTTCTCCTCTATTTCCCATTCACCCTATTTTAAGCATTAATAGCATAAAAACCCCAACAGTTTTTTCTTGAGGGTATGCTCTTATTAGAATCAAAACATAGATTAAAGTTTACGTTAGGCTTCTAGAAGTGCAAAAGCCTATCAAGATATTAACGAAAGTTTATGACTATACTGCTCCGATCCCACTTGATAATTATTTTCTGAAGCAACTAATGGAAAACTATGAAAGTGAAGTTGACTGAAATTTGAAACACATATCTGTCTATTCTTCTTGACTATTCTTTCGGTGCTCAGTGGTCTTTACATATTTTCCATAAAATAAGACTTCAGGAGAACGTCAAGGAACAAAAAAAAAAGGAAAATGAAATGGAGTACTGGTATACGGTGGAATTCGGGACTATTCGATTTCACTATTTGATCGAGACTGGGGCGTTGCATCGAAGAGTTGAGACATTGAGTCCGAAATCGAAGACTCTTTCTAGATCGAGGTCGGTGTCAATCGAAGACAGAAGAGATAGACTTCGAGTAATATTGAGATAGCTTAGTAATAGAAAGAACGAGATATCTGTGATTGGTCGAGGATCGTGGCGTGAATCTCGGAACGGATCAAATCAGTAGCGGTTAATCAGTTGTTATATGATTTCCGTCTGTAATTAGAAGTATACCATAATTAGGATTCCTCCACTATATAAAGAGGAATTCTAGTCATTTGTATGCATCATTGTTCACTGAGAAAAAGCTATAAAATCGCTACTTTCTTGTTTATCGTTCTGCTTAGTGTTCATCAGAATTATTTTATCTTATCGTTCTTGTACTACTATCACCTCGAGAATACATCATTTCGAGGTCGAGGCTCAGCTTGTATACTGGTTTGATCTATGTACAGTTTAATTCAGCCATTTACTTTCTCATTTATCAATTGGTATTGGGTGAAGTCACATATCCTTAAAACCACAATATAACTTTAATTATTATCCAAATTTTAGGGTAAACAATACTATTAATTGAAAGGAGCTACAGTTTAACCCCAAAAAATAAGGGGTACAGTCACTGCTGAACCCAAAATATTTGTAGAGGATAAGAAAATATAAAGAAGTTAGTATATGAAAAAGTAAAGCAAATTTAACATATAAAATATATACAAATTTTGTTTTACGTATCTACATAATCTTCCCATCAAGGGGTGTCAAACAAGGGTGACTTAATTCGTCAATGGGTACAGTGTTCATTTTCTAAATGATAACTATCGAATTTGTTAGATCATTATCAAAGACTTGGCTTGGGTTAGCTATCTATATAGGCTTGAATCTCAGCACTATTTCAGGAAAATCTCTAGGAATTTTCTTATAAAAAAGAACTCTATCAAGGGAGAAACTCTGGGTAGGAAATGTTCTTACTTTAATTAAGTAGCACAAATTTGAATTAGTTAGACCAGTGAATACTGAACACCGGATGGTTATACCAAAAAGAGCTCTTTCTTCTATTTGAGTTTGAATTCCTACTAGATTTCTGCAGGAAATGTTGTATGGAATTTCTTTTGCCCTCTTCTTTGATTGGTTACCACAAGGCATAAATAATGCATCATGTTTCTCTGTACGTAATCCCGAAAAAAGAAAAGAAATATTATTTCTTGAGTTCTATTATTTGTTGTTGTTTCTACTTTTTAAGTAGCCTGGACCAGTAAAGTATTGTAGCAAATAATTAAGATTTTTTGGGACAAATGATAAGCATAGCGTGCCAAACACTTTAGAACCTGACTAGTTGGAGCCAACAGGACAATAATAGGGACAGTTATCAAGAAAAGAAAACTCCTTTACAAGAAAATGCAAAACAAAGATATTCCGCCATTGTACTATATTCATTCATCAACGTCCTCATCATCTTGGCAAAACCTTCCCACTATATTTTGGAAAATGTGCGAAATGTCTTCGTCATAACTTTGAACTAAAAGATACAAATTGGTACAAATATATTTCCTTTCCTTTGTAAAATTTTGGGGGTAAAGAAAGTTTGAATTAACAATTCACTACTGGAAAATGGGCCTATGGCAATGATGGGAAGACCGTTGCAAATGATAGGTAAACCGTTGTTATAGATGTATTGAAACGGTTTAGCGACCGTTCCATCCGCTCGCGCACCAATAGATCTAAAGCAACGGTCGACCTCAGTTGCTATAGGGCTAGCTATCGCAACGGTTTTCCTATGAAGCAACGAATATTCATTTCAATTCAACGGTTTAAAACCGTTACCATAGAGTTTAATGCAACGGTTATAAACTGTTATCATATTATTTATTACAACGGTTGTTGCAATAGTTATTTAAGCTATTGCAATGTTTATTTACAGATATTCTATCGATTTCATTACGCTACTATAATGGTTTTATTTCTATTGCATCGGTTTGAATTGCCTATTGCATCGGTTTGTCGCACTTTTTCTTTCACCGTAAAAGACTACAATATTCTAGATTCACGACTTGTCTCAAACAAGAGAAAGAAACAAGCATAAAATCTTTTTTATAGATATTCTAAATATGCTCCCTATGGAACGGATTGCAAGACCTATTGGAACAATTTAGATTGTCTATGGCAACGATATACTATTGCAACAGTTCTATTAGGCTATTGTAACAGTTTAAATGACATTATTGCCCGAGTTGTAAATCATACTATATTATAAGTATGAAGTCCCAAGTTAAAGATCGAAAGACCAAAATAACCGTCCAAAATTGAATGCCCTTTTTAACCTTAAAACTCAATTAAATTCCTACAAGGATTTGTGTGCGTGTGAGTTTTTTCAATATAAAAAACAGTACAAGATGGTAAATGACCCCTTTAAACACAATAAAGTAGATTCACCGCATTATTAGCAACTCAAAGTATGTTGATGCTAAGAATTCTGTGGGAAAAAACCGGATGTGTACATTGCGTCATTGCCTAAGTAATTGTCCAAGTTAAAGGCATGATTTCTTCGACTTCCTCTTTTTAAAAGATGATCTTTCATAAGACTCTTATTTATACTCCGCTCCGCCTTCAACATCTTTCATACAATTCAAGCAGGATAAGCACAACAATGCATGCGGTTAATGTATGTCTTTACGGCCATTCAATAGCATAATCCCTGTATTTACTCAGTCCACATTATCATCCCATTGTCCTTGAACCCCCGATCTTTCTTATCTCTATATAACGTATGGCTTTTATAAAATATTTGATTTCAGTGTTGTAATTTAAATCCCTAATGTAAAGAAAAAAATGAAAATGATAAGTCTAAGGGCCCGTTTGGCCATAAAAAAATTTCTTTTTTTCGAAACTTTTTGGTCATGAAATTTTCGATTTTCACTCAAAAAAATTTTAAAAACTCCACAAAACTATTTTTATATAATTTTCATTTCAGATTACTCATAAAAATTTAAAAACGGTCAAAAATTATATTCATGTCCAAACATAACTCTAATTTTCAAATACCATTTTCACTTCAATTTTTTTCTGAAATTTTACAATTCTTACGTCCAAACGCGCACTAAATGTGCGTACATCTTTCTAATGTGAAACATTTATGAGTATATCAAACAAATGGCAGGTGGTATCCTCTTCGCACATAGATTTCGTTTTTCTACCAAAACAAAACGAATTGATGACCTATGCGCATGTTCAAGCCTATGATATTAATTAGTGAACATTTTGAACTCTTAAATTCTGTTGCCAAGCTTAAATTGATACATCCAATTTAGTAGCAATGGTATATGGGGCATCTTAATATAACCTGGAAATTATATGAATAAAATGATAAAACACTTCATAATCTATACTGTCCAATAAGCTAATAATAACTATAATAGCAAAATGTTTTAGCCCAATCACATAAGTTTTACAGTTCAACACTTCAAAAGTTAAAGTTTCAAATGTTGATAACAAAAGATTCTTAGAACATCGACAACAATTCAAAGTTCTTCTTAAGTAAGGTCTAGATCTTTACTATCTCCATCTTCTCTTTCTTCAGTTGCTCCACCTACAAAAGAGAATAAATAATGCCATTACCCTTCAAGGATTAGTTTACCATTATAAAAATGGGTATAGTCCATAAACAATGCATAAAGCACAAAGCTTCCAGGGGAAAGAAACAAGTTCGCACAAATAAAGAAGCCAAAGTTCAGTAACAAATCTAAATCTTCAAAACCAAACTTGCAAGCATATGCATTCAGGCAAATAGAGAGTTGTGTGCTTTTCTCATTTTGAACCAACTCAAACATAAAGACATAATCAAATGAGCAATCTAATAATTTCGGTAGCCAATCAAATTAACAGTTTTCAACTTTTTATTTTTTTGCAAATAACAATCTAAAGTGGGTACATTCCATGCGAAGCATAGCAAAAACAGTCAAGCAAAATATATATCGAAACAAAATTTGCAATATTGACTCCGAAAAAATATTGTAACATAGCTCATATCAGACTAACAATGGACATCACGAAAATAGAAGCTCCATGTTATCTATTTGCCCAAAAGAGTTATGATAATACTGGAAAGAGCACACTTTTTAATGAGCGTTATCACTTCACCCAATCCCACCATATCAATACAAATCCTTTTATTCCTACTCAATAAGTCACCCTTATTACTTCTGTTGCGGCGTGCAACCTGATCTCACCATATTAGTACAAATCACACAATAAGAACAGGTATTTCACAATTTAGCTCACGATCCTCCACAATATTTAAGCCTCAACCAAAGCTGACGGAAATCAATACAATTGTGAAACTTCACCAATTAATATTACAAAGCGAGACCAACCAAAATATACTATGTAACACCGACCAACCAGCTTGAACCAATAATGTAAAACAATGAAACTACGGAACAACTAATACTTTCAACAAAGAAACAACCTCTAGCAAGAAGCAATTAGACATAGAAGCATCAATAAACATGAAACAATTAAGACGGGAAGATAATAAATTTGGAAGGGGAACGGAGCAGGCTATACAATTAATTTTGGCGGCACATAGGTACTCGTCACTACACCTATACACCACGCACATGGAATTTCACATAGCAATCAAGTCGGTGGTCCCTAATCCCTCGTGTCAAAGTTAGACCAAACACTTACCTCAATTTCGCAGGCCACTCAATGCTCAAGTAAAACTTTCCCTTTAGAATTCACCTCCAACCCACTTGTATCTAATCATAATTAGTTTAATATCATCAATTATTGCTAAAAGAATCAACTTTAATGCATAATTATAGTTTTTCTAAGTTTTCCCAACAAAAGACAAAAATCGACCCCGGGCCCGCTTGGTCCAAACTCGAGGTTCGGACCAAAATCCGTTTACCCACCCCTGAGCCCGAATATGCAATTAGTTTTGAAATCCGACACCAAATCGAGGTCTAAATCTACAATTTTGTTAAATTCTCAATTCCCCTAGAATCCCTAATATCTACCCTTAAAGAACAAGATTAAAGACTAAGAATTCATTGAATGATGATGAAAATCGAAGAAAACAAGTTAAAAGGTGCAAACCAATGATTGGGTGTCGAAATCCCTCTTCAAGAATCGCCCTAGGTTGAGTTCTAATGAAGGAGTTGTGAAACTTTTGAAAAATCCCGTGTTGGTTCTGTTTTAAATACACAGGCGTTAGACCTTCATCGCGTTCGCGGGGGTCTGGCGCGTTCGCGAAGCAGTGGCTATAGTAGCCTTCGCATTCGCGAGATACTCTACGCGTTCGCGAAGGCTTATGCCCACCAGTTGCCGCGTTCGCGAGCCTTGTGACGCGTTCGCGTTGAGTATGATTCCCCTTTCCCAGGTCCCAATGCTTCACGTTCGAGGTAGCCTGGCCGTGTTCGCGAAGGGTAATGGCCCCAATGCTTCGCGTTCGTGACCAAGCCTTCGTGTTCACATAGAAGAAAGTCTCCCCCAGAAAAGTTTACTCTTCACGTTCGCGTGAGAAGCTTCGCGGACGCGAAGAAGGAAATCAGCGAAGTTGCAGAAAAATAAGAATTTCTTAAGTCCAAAACATCCCGAAGCCTATCCGAAACTCACCCGAGCCCTTGAGGCTCCAAACCAAACATGCACATAAGTCTAACAACATCATACAGACTTGCTCGTGCAATCAAATCGCTAAATAACACCTAAGACTACGAATTTAGCATCAAAATCAATGAAATTCTCAAGAACACTTAAAGTTTCTATTTTCTCAACTGAGGTTCTAATCACATCATATAAACTCTGTTTCTCACAAATTTTATAGACATGGTCTACATATTATAACAGACCTGTACCGGGCTTCGGAACCAAAATACGGGTCAGATACCATCAAAATCAAGCATAAATCACCTACTTTAAAACCATAAATTTTCTAGAATTCAATTTTAGTCAGAAATTCATTTTTCGGGCTATGGACCTCGGAATTCGATTTCGGGCATATGCCCAGATTCCATATTTTATTACGGGCCCACCGAGACCGTCGAAATACTGGTTCAGGTCCATTTTCTCAAAACATTGACCAAATTCAACTAAAAATTATTTTTAAATCACAAAAATTATTATTTCATATATTTTTCACATAAAGGCTTTCCGGATTCACGCCCAGACTGTGCACGCAAACCGAGGTAAATAAAAATAAGGCTTTTAAGGCTAACGAGCTCGAAATAGAGTCTTAATTCATAAGATAACCCTTTGGGTATCACATGCAGCTGGGATTAATCGTAATGAACATAAGAACAGCTTATCTGTCAACTTCAACCCATAATTTCCAAACATAATACCTAAAGGTCACAAAAATGCCAAATTGAGGGAATACAAACAACAAAAATAACATTATGATAAACAATGTGGGACAAGAACCATACTTAGACTAACTCAATAATATTAGCAAATTTTTCAGCTTTCAGCAGTTTTGCAGAAACACATGCATTAAGTTATTAGCAGTTTTGCAGACCAAATTCTGACCCAAAATAGTATAGAGAGCAGCTGCCAGTACAGGAAACCCAGAAACATATGCATTCAGCAAATTTTCTTTCTTGGTACAAGTAAATAGGCAAGATTATATCCAGAATAACACACAACGAACTATACAACAACAAAGAGCCGTCAAGGCAACCACATAATTACGCAACGACAAACAGCCGAAGGCGAAGTTAAAAAATGACTAGACTAACCAGACTTAGACATCTTACTAACTTCCCTCTAAAAAAAATAGAACATGGATAGGGAGCAGTGGTAGAAAAAGCAAGAGAAGGAGAAGGAGGAGGAGGAAAGAAAAGAAGGGGTGTAACAATTGGAGTACGTACTAACCTTGATTGTTACTCCCAGTAGATAGACGATTGATTAGTTTCATAGCATCTTGTTGTGCATAGGAAAGTCTCTCCAGGTGAACGAGCATTAAAAGCTAGTATGTTAGGATCAACCCATAATCCTGGATTCAGACACTTAAGTTATGAAATGACGTTAACTGCAACTTCTAGTTCCATAGCATCTTTTTGTGTATTGGACTTTTCCTGCATTCTTTGTTGCATCCTTTATTTAATTTCCTCCAATTTTTGTTGCATCATCTCGCCAATAGAACTTAAAGATGGTCCAAAATCTCCCACTTTTCTTTTTAAGTCCATTTGGTAACCTCACGTCCATACATTCTTATGCGACCTGGATGCTCAGGTCCGATTCCATGACTAATGCAAATGCGTCAACTTATTGACTGTCATTTTCACTTTCTTGTGTTGATTGTATTCTTTCCATTTCAGCCTACAAGACCAAATTGAGTCAATTTTAAATTAGAAAGTATATAAAATTAAGTCAATAACTAAGAACAAACAAATGGTATCAAAAAACTTTAAATTGGTAACTCGTACAATTTTATTAAGAGTATCCGCATACGAGGCCTTGTATATTCGACGAGATTTTCTTTTTCTTGTAGCCAAAAAGTTGTCCTTACTTGATAGAGGTTGAGAAGTTTATTTCTTTTTTTCCTGGTTACATAAAAAATGGCATAACAAATAGTCCAGATTAAAGTTAGCAAGTTTATATTTAAAAGAATAATAAGAAAAAAAAATATCAAACCTCGCATATTCTAGCAAAACTTATTTTACCAGCAGTGTGTGGGTATCTTAACTTTTTACAATTCTCAGTATTGGTTTCAGATATAATCTGCAAATAAATAAATTAATAACATATTAACGAAAAGATCCTACAAGTCATATTATTAGTTTAGAACATTCTGATGCTGTGGAATTAGGTGATCTAATTTTTCTGATTGATAATTATAGATAACTCATTTATCTGATTGATAATTATAGATAACTCATTTATCTGATTGATAATTATGAAATTTGCTGCTTGTACTAGTCTTGTGGAGAGTCACCACATATTCTGAATCGTATGAAGAATGATGTCTAATATAAGAAGTTTATAGTTAGTGCATGAATAAACATTTAATGGTTTATTGGTGAATCAGCTACATGTAGTATCCTGGCTTCAGGTTATAGAGCACAAACGACACTGTTTTCTTTCACTTTTCTATTTGTTGGTACTTAACCTGTTCAATAAGAGAAATGTTAATGTCATTCTCATCAATTGTTACATCTATTTCTGCTTAAGAACTTGTGAACAAGAACTGCACTAATTGCTCGATTGTCTGCTTAAGAAATTGTGTGCAAGCACTGTGCTACAATTAGAATTGCAAGTAGAGTTCAGTGATTGTTGCTGCACTTGCTCGTGTACTGTTTGTGTTGGAGGGGAAGTAGAATGCAGAGGTTGTTGCACCATGTGTTCTTGCACTTGAGCTCCTAATTGCGGAAGTTGTTTTTCAATTAAATTCAGTTGATGCTTGTCATTTGACCTTGTAGCTTGAACATTTCTTTTTATTTTTCAGCGATGAAACTTTTTGGTTCCGTAAAGATGCAAGTGATCCGGCTGCAATACAGTATCTAACTTTTTATTTTTACTTGTGTGCCCTTCCTGATCCATAACTATTCAAATTCCTGTCAAGTTCAGAAAATTAAATATGAAATAGGTTAGCAAAACATTAACAAGAAGACCAACTAAACATACATTAACACTTTAACATGACAAGTATTATTCTCAACGACCAAGTGGATAAGTAACAATTTGTCTTTGAAGTTTTGTCAACTTCTTTGAAGCAAATAACCTTCGGAAATGAACCAATGAAATTAAAATAGAAATTGACTGAAGAATGCAATTCGAAAAATTAATATTAACCAAACAAGGAATAATGTTAATCATCGTAATCCAGTTTGTTGGATCATTTGCTTCTTTTTAAACCTTAGCACAACATGTTTCTCATTTCTTTGCAAATTTCAGCACAAGAACTAAACTTAAATGTAATTATCAAAAAGAAAAACAGAACAAATACTAAGTACAACCCTATCAATTTGTGAAAGTTGAAGAAGAAACATTATCAGTACCTCAACTCTCTATCAATTCAAGCCTTGGCTGGTTGTAAGCAACAAGCTATTATTAGGATGTATATTAACCTCACCAAGAGTTGCTAAAATATTATAAGATTCCAAATCCTGCAAAATTGAAGTATGTTAGAATAAAATGCTAAAGACAAAATAAAAAATTATTTAAAATATATAAACAAGAGTAATTATAAAATATTGATCAGAAAATTATTATCACTCACTCAAAACAGAATATATAAGAAAAAATTTCCGAAGTTTCTTCTTTAATCATCTGATTCCATTTAGTCTCAATTTGTATCATCAAACTCATTCTCCTCTTCCGATGTTTCTATAATTAATATCAATGACATCAACGGGTACATCGTCTCTTAACTATCCAAAGTCAACATCAACTAATCCATTTAAGGAGTCAATGTCATCATTAGGCTCCCCCCAAAATGCATCTTTAATATTTGGGCAATTCTCTAACTCTTCATCATATAAATCAACATGGACATTATTCCTTGCATAATAAAAATCTTTCTCAACGGGATCCTCCACATAAAAAACTTGATAAACTTGTGATGCCAACACAAAAGGGTCATCTGTACTACATAATTTCTTAAAGCACACACGAGTTAACCCTTATCCATCTATTTCATTACGAAACCAATCACATCTAAATAGTACAACGCTAAAACAATCCCAATAATCACTCAATGATATCCTGAATAGCTCCATAATAGATAATCTCACCATCGATGGGATTTTGATTCCTAGAGCAAACAAAGTTATCGGTTGTTGCCGATAAAGTCACTCAACTATTTTGAGTCTTGCCTCGAGAATCCTGTTCTATGGTTTGAAATCGACATCCATTAATAAAATATGCAGTATATCTTTTGGAGATCGTATTAGGCCCTTTAGCTAGCCATCTTACATAAATTGGGAACTTCAACATTTTTAACTTTCTCAACAAACTAATTATTGAATTCCTAACGTATTCTTTGCCCTTTCCCATGCATTTGATCTACTGCGATTACCAATTAAATTCTTATATTCCCTGCAATCATGAATATTTCAAGATCAACCATATCATTAAGAAATGAAGTATAGAATAAATGTTGTATAACTTATCTTACTCGATAAACTTTTTCACTTGTTCATCTCCAGTATTGAACAGAACATATTGATGTGCTTCATAATATAGTTGTGGATCCATGAGAAAAGTATTTTTCTTCTTACTTCCATTTGGATGGCCTATCACAAGGAATATAGGTGAAAAATTTTGAGGGCACTCATAATCCACAATTGGGTATCTACTGAATATTGTCTTCACGCTGTCATATAGGTATCTCGAACAAAAAGTCAAGCACTCTTCCGCCAAAAATACTTTTGTTATTGATGTTCCTGGAAAAGATCAATTACGAATAAATGCCTTGTATTTATATAGGTTCCTCTCAATGGGATACATCCAACGAAGATGAGCCGGACCCCCAAGCTTAATTTCATTCACCAAATGAATAGGCAAATGTGGCATTATATCAAAAAATGTTGGATGAAAAATATATTCAAGCTCACAAGTTATTTCATCAATTTCATACATCATTTTTTCAAGATACTTCGCTTTTTGACCTTACAATATATGGCTCTAAAGAAATTTCCCAACCTAATCAAGGCTAAAGAAACGTTCTTGGGAACCATCATTCTAATAGCAACCTGCAGCAAGTAATGCATTATAAAATGAGCATTCTGACTCTTGTACCTTAATATTTTCATCTCTTTCATGTGCACGCGTTTTGAATCGAAGCACACCCTTTTGGTAACTTGTTATTTCTATCACGGTACAAAATAAACTTTTCTCTTTTGGTTTCATGTAGAAACAAGCTTTATCCTAACTCACACTTCCATCATCACCTTCTCTTGGTTGTACCTCCTTTCTATCTCTATTTTTTCTAAGTCATAGTGTGAATTTATATGATCCTTTGACTTTTTGTGTATTTTCAATAAAGTCCCAATCAAACTGTCACATATGTTTTTTCAGGATGTGCATCACATCACGATTGTGCCTCATTTTGTTATGCGCCCAATATGAAAATTCAAAAAAATAGTTTTTTTTTTCATAGACCCTTGGTATCCCGATGTCTATTTTTTCCCTTTCCGAAAATATTGTTGAATTCAAGCAGTTCTTCAAGCACTTATACACATGACAAAGAAGTAGGTGCAGGTCTATGTTCCTCATTACTAACAAATGACTTCTTATCTTTTCGGAATGGATGATTAGGAGGCAAAAATCTCCGATGACCCAAGTAACACATTTTATGATTATGTTTGAGATATAGAGGGCATGTGTCATAATTACAAGTGGGGCATGCCAGTCTCCCCTTGGTGCTCCATTCTGAAAGTGTTGATAATGCTGAAAAATCACTAACTTTCCTTAATAAGATTGCACGCAATTGGAATATTTGCTTTATCTCAGTAACATATGTTTCTATCCTAGTTTCTCATAGTTCCTTCAATTTTGAAATAAGTGATTGTAAGTACACATCTATATCATTTTCTGGAGATGAAGGACCTGGAATGATCATTGATAACATGATACATTCTGGCTTTATGCAAATCCATGGTAATAAATTATAGTTCATTAACATGACATGCCGCGTGCTATAAAAATGCTCATGGTTCGAAATGGGTTGAAACCATCACTTGAAAGACCCAATCTAACATTACATGGAGCTTTGGAGAAGTCTGGATGTAGAGAATCAAAATCCTTCCAAGCTTCTCCATCAGTAGGATGCCTCATATTCCCATCTTTAGGTCGTTCATTATAATGCCATCTCATTGCAACAGCTGTTTCAGGACGCATGAATATCTTCTGAAGCCTAGGCTTCAAAGGAAAGTATCTTAAAACCTTTGCAGGAATTTTGGAGCTTGTATTAGTCGAGGCATGATTAGAAATTTTCCATCTAGAAGACCCACAAACAGAGCATTATCGGCCTGTACATTGTCATTCCAAAATAGCATGCAATCATTAGGGCATGCATGTATTTTTTTCATAATGAAGACCCAAATATTTTATCATATTTTTAGCCTTGTTGAAAGACCCTGATAGCTGAGCAAAGGGAAATGCCTCTCTTAACAACTCTTACATGTCTGAAAAGGCTACAATAGTCAATCCATGCAAAGACTTAAGCAAGAACAGTCGGATGGTGAAACTCAATTTACTGAAGTTTTCACACCCTAGATAGAATTCTTGTTTCCCTTCCTCTAATAATTTAAAAAATCTCTTATCATCTTCAGATAGAGCCTCTCTCATCCCTTCTTCATGAACAGGCTCACTTTCTACATTTCTAAATGTATCATGAAGTAATCTATCAATTGTTACGACCCAATTTTCCCTCCGTTGAGTATCGTGATAGCACCTAGTATTAAGGAAAAGGTAAGCCTAACATTTATGGAATAATAAAAATAATAAAATAACATTTAATAATTTCTGAAATGAAACTCTCTATACAGTTTACAATTTCCCAAAACCGGCAGTACAAGTCATAAGCTCTACAGAGTTTGCTACATCTTCTAAATACAATTGTTCAGAAATAAGTAAAGACAGTGCATGAACAAAATAGGACGGTGACTCTGAATCATGCGAATGCTGCAAGAGGTTTACGTTGAGTCTCCACAATAGTAACTCGTGCTGCTAGCTAACTAATCAACTGACTTCGTGATACCTGGATCTGCACAAAAATTTGCAGAAGCGTAGTATGAGTATACCACATCGGTACCTAGTAAGTATCAAGACTAACCTTACTGGAGTAGTGACGAGGAACAGTCAAGACATCTACTGGACTATATAACCTGAACAAGTATAAGTATAGAAACAATAGAATATGATATGTACATAAAGACTACGCGATGTGGCTAACAATACATTAATTACAATAAGAAAGGAAGACAATAACTACTAGCGAAATACCCAAATAATGACACATGAGGATAAACGGAAACAAATTCAAAATCTAAAATCATAGATACAGAAAGGACAAGTAATAACTCAACAACAACGACCATTTTCACATTAGGTTTTTGTCAATAAACTCCACGAGGTATCGAACCTCTGACTAATCACAACTCACTGGTCCCAATACCTGAACCCTAACCTTTCGTATCTTGCGCCCTTATCTCAGCTAATAATCGCACGGACGACTCACGTGCCAAATAGATCATTCTCACATAGAAGGAAAGTAAACCAGGGTATGCATCTATACTCAACAATACCAGGGAAAAACATTAACCAATAAGAGTGTTTAACTACGTGTATGCTTGTGCAAGTGTCCTAACAAAGTTCAACCAGCTAATAAGCATAAGAAAAAGGAACGGACATCACGTAGAATGTTTCCCCACAACTTTCACAAGGTAAAGCTCACAGAGATAAGTATAACACTACACAAGTATCAACAACAAGAATGCCTACATGCCAATACAAGTCATCAAAAATCAATTACTGACACAGTCCACCTTGTTTCGCCACGTATGCAATAGTAAAGTAAATGCCCGCCTTGTCTCGCCACGTATGCAATAGTAACGTAAATGCCTGCTTTGTCTCGCCATACGTTCATAATAATATTCTCACCTTGTCTTGCCACATGCGCAACCCATATATATATATATATATATATATATATATATACACATGTCGCATGTGCAAATATCAATAGTAACAACGGCACGATAGAAACCTCGTGCAATCCCATAAAAACAACCGCACGACAGAAACCTCGTGAATCACAATAACCACAACCACACGGTAGAAACCCCGTGCATCACCACAAAAGGTACAGCAACAACAATGACAATAATACAAAGTACGGTAAGTAAATCAGCTCAAGAACCTTCGATCATAAAAAATGGTAGAACTAGTTCACAAGGAATAACCACAATAAGGAATGTTGATACCCAATTTTTCCCAAAATATTTTTAATTGCATATATACCTTCAAAATTATGCATTGGTAGCAATTGGTATTTTTTCATAATTTTTCTACATTTTTATTAATTTGTCCAGTATTTTATTTCCAATAAATAATTAAAATTGCATTACAAATGATTTCAAAGGTATTTCTTGATTTAAGTTATTATTTATGGTCCTATTAAGACCAAATTATTCCATAAATAGTCAAATTGGCACCTTTTGGCTATAATTGCAATGACTTTGTAATTATAGCTCATGCATATAATTTTGTACTATTTTTTACCTGAAATTAGTCTTTTGTATTTTGAAATACTAAATAATCATTTTTTTAGAAATATTTCTATGCATGAAATTTATTTTTCTAATTAGTAACTATTTTATAAATTATTTTTAATTAATTTATTTTGGGTTTTTAACAAATAGCCAATTTTTATTTCAATCCTAGCCCAAAGACCCCAGGCCCAAAACCTAAATCCTACCCGACCCAATCCGCCCAAATCCTGGCCGTTGATCATTTTTTATCAACGGTCCAGGTTTACTCTTTCCTTAATTAACCGAATTACTTGCCCCCAAACCCCTCATTCCCTCTCACCCTCTCCGTCGTCACCCCTCTCCTTCTCTCTCAAACCCCCTCTGCCCTAACCCTAATCTCCCTCATCGTTTTTGCTTGCCTTCAACCATGGTGATTCCTCACCACCCTGAGGCCTCTCATGGCTCTCTTATGCCGGTATTACTTATCTCTAAGGCCCTCAAGGGACAAGGGTCGGTCAACTCACACCTTGGGCATGTTCTTGCATGTTTAAGGCCGCCATGGATCGATTTTGAGAAAGATATTTCTATTTTTGCCTAAACATATGGATTTCTAAGCCGATATCTTCATCTCTGCATTATTTTGTATGAAAACCTACTTTCATCTCTTGAACTTCTCAGATGTGTACAGATCTGAGATGGATCGAACTGTTTTTTGCTTGTTTTTATGAAAAACCTTCTGATTTTCAAGTATCTTTTAATTTCTTCCTAACTAGGGTTTCCTTTTTCTGATTTTAAGTGCTTATTCTCTGATTCTTATGTGTTTTAATCGATTATAACTAGTTTATGTTAAAACCCCTAATTTTTGACACTATGTTTGGATTCTGAGTCGATCCGTGTTATTTGATACATAACTATGTTCTCTACTTTGATTCATATGACTTCTTCTTCGTTTAATTTGAATGCCTTATGATTTTACCCTAGTACGTCTCTATTAGGGTTTCGGATTCGATTTCTCAACTGATTTTTGTGTGTTTATGAAATTGTGTTTAACCTATTTGTTTATTTGTGGAAACCTATATTTTCTTCCCTTAAATCAGTACTATTTTGAATTTCTGATTCACTGATTTGCTCTGTCAATGATCTCCATGACTAAGTCTTGCCTATTTCTATGATTACAACCCTAATTAGTCGTTCTTGTCTTATATGATTGTTGTATATTTACTGATTCCCTTACATGATTCTTCCCTTAAATTAGACCTCTGATTTATTTATTCTTAATTCTTTTATTTGGTCTGTTTTGAACTTCTTTCCTTAATTAGACTATTATTATTATTATTGTTTGGTCAATTGTCCTTAATTAAAGGAGTTTATTCTCAACTCCTTATGTGATTGATTCAGTGATTCCCTTAATTGTTGATTATTGATTTCCTTTAACTTACTCTTCTCTTCTCTTAACTACTATATATACTCTTCTCTATTCTCACTTCTAAAACACGGACACTAGTTCAAAAACTCTCTCTTACACTTAAAGCTTTCTGCTCTTTCTTGTTACTTGCTACTTCTATTGAACTAGTCAGCTGTAAGCCAAGGCTAGTTATTGCATTACACCGCTCCACATTTTGTGTCTACTCTCCTTAGCTGGTATGTTCTTATTCAATTCAAGTTCCAAACCCTATGTGTTCTGTTACTTATTTAGTTCATTGATTCCCAGTTTTGTTCTTGTTTACTATTTGGCTATTCAATATGCAGCTAGCATGTTTAAATCTCCATTTCATTTAGCATATATTAGTTCTGTCCTAATTCAACTTATGATCAGCATGTCTATGAACCTGCCTAGTACCTTTGTAGTATGTCTCAACCTGACTCCACTCCATTTGTGTATGTTTGAATGTTTGTCTTGTTGTTTACTTAGTTTCTAGTATAAATCTATTTTGCAAAAATAATTTGTTACCTCGAGTAGTGCTAATTCTATGCTTCACTCTGTTAGTACAACTATGACCTCAATTGTTTGTTCTGAAATTTATATACGTGTACTATGTCTGCATTATTAGCTATCCCCTAATCCCATAAACTCCTAAAAAAGGCTTATGTGCTTCTATTTGTTATGTGTTTCACTGTGTGTGTTGTATACGTCCCCAACTCCCAATACCCCTGTGTGAGTCATGTTGTTAAGTGATTTGTTTCTTCTGAGTTAATCTTCTATTTGTTTGATTCTTCAAAATGTTTACACTGTTCTTGTTCAAACTATTTTACTACTAATCAACTCCTATTTTTCATAAAACCTCTTTACTTAATTGAGTCTTTTTCAATATTGTTTTCATATCAAAACCTTTTCAAAACTATGTCAAGCACTCTCACTTTACTCCTAAGTCCCTAGGTTCTGCCCCTCCAGTGTGTGTACTGGCTTGGGATCCTTTTGAGATCCCTCTAAACTCTGGCACACTAGGGCTGGCCCTTCCACACTGCACTTACTCAGTTCTTGTTATGAAAGTTTGGGTGTGAGCACTGCACGGGATCCTTGAGGTCCTTAGGGAACTCTGACACACCCGGACATGAGATTGGCTATGAAATTCTTAGTATTTGAGGTTATAGAGGCTTGGTATCCTCTGGATACATCTGGGCCTGCTTCAGGCTCCCTATAGTTTACATTCTTCTCTTTTTATTTATTTATGTATTTCATTCCGCTAATGCAACGTGTATCCCCTCATTGAGGAGTTATTACCGGGCATTGCACAGATATTATCCTATAGGATAAACAACTTAGGACCTCCATTATCCTTTGCATATGTGTGCTTGGACTGCTAATCTGTTAAGACCTTTATTTGTTTACATATGTGTGCTTAGACTATATACTTGCTACTTGAATAATTCACAAAGTATGTTTGGCCGGGACCCACAGTTGTGAACTTTGAGGGGTGCCTAACACCTTTCCCTTGAAGTAATTTCAAGACCTTACCCAATCTCTAGTTATGCAATTAGTGTTATGAATGACCTATAGTAGGTGACCTAACGCGCCTTAATTCGTTAGGTGACGACTCTTTGAACTCATTATACCCCCTTTCCCGAAAGGAAATGAGTTGTCTCAATAATGTCGAAAACCCTGACCAATCCAAAGGAGAGGAAAAAGGGAGGGCGCGGCAGCATGGCGACTCTGCTGGGGATTCTAGGCTTTTACCATTACAAACCATTTTGTGAATTCGTCTAAGTATGCCTTGTTTTGTTAAATACTGCACTCTTTACCTTTCCCCTTTATGTGCAATTAATTGTTTACTCTCCCAAGTATTTATTTTTTCAAAAAAATGAAACTGACATGTTTCTTTTTGTTTTCCTTTGTAGATGCTTTTCAATTATAACTGTTGTATTTATCGCTTTCATAATGTGCAAATGCGTGACAACGTGTTTATTGCTTATTGCTGCATAATCATGCTCAACATCATATTCCACTCGTGCCTATACAAATCCTATAGCAACGCTTGATGAGTGATTGCGCTCTTCCTATATATCACCCTTCAAATTCGAAAAGACGTATTTGCGATAAAACTAGTCGATCAACAGTGCAGTCGACAGTTCCGTGCCTTTTCCCCTCAAGTTGTCCGCTTGAGGGTACCAGTATAGAGCCCCATACCTTACTCTGATTATAACTGTACATGCATCAGGGTCAAACCTAGCCGGGTTAATATGTTGTTCACATAATAACCTTTAGGAAAAGCCTTGTCCAAACGTCCACTGGGGTTTCCATAATCCCAACGGACGCAACCATGATCTGTGCATTAATTTGGAGAAATAAGTTCCAATATGCTAATCACTGATGTATAAGTAGTTGAATCTGGAGGGGGAAAGGGTCTAACCTTATTTGTTTTGAAGAAGATGAGGCACGAAGTCCCCAGGTTCGGCATGGTCCAAAGATTACCACCATTGTTGCTGGATTAGTGGGAGGACCTTTCCCCAAGTGACAAAGACCATGTGAAAAGGGTCCTCGGAAACTTACCCTCTTTACTGGATATTAACCAAACAATATGTTGATCGAAGCGGCTACTATGTTCTGGGACAGAGAAAGGTCCGTGTTCCATTTTTGAAACATAGAAATGACCCCTCGCTTGGAAGAGATAGGGGGCTTCGCTGGATTACCTTGGGACAGTCGAGGTTTATTGGTGCCGAATAATCGTGCCGCTAGGGGGTTCCTGAAAATGATGAGTTTGAAAAAGGACGATGATTTAGAGTGCCTAAAGGAGTCCTACATAACTTTTGACTACCTCTATGAATGGTACGGCCATAGAAAATCCTATCGTATCTTCCATGATGAATTCTCTATCACTTCTTTGGGTCATATTCACCGCAAGGTTTATGTGTTCGTTGTTTGCTTCCTAGATATGATAATATTTCCAAGAAAAGGAGACATGATTCACACTAGACTGGATATGGTAGCCAAAACCTTAATTGAGGGGATCGACGGGCAAACATATACCACTATCCCTATGATCATAACAGACATATACCGAGCCTTGGACCGCTGCCAGAAGGGGTTCAAACACTTTGAGGGTTGTAATCTGCTACTACAGGTTTGGTTATTGGAGCATCTCCAAAGGGGTCAATATTTTCAAGAGTTTCCACGAAGGGCGTGGAATGATCACATAGCCTTTCATCACCCTAAGAGAATGACTTACATCCCAGATAGGTTTGCTCAACCGGAAAATGCTACAGAATGGGCGCAGTTTTTTGACAATTTGACTGAGGACCAGGTTCAATGGATGTTCGAATGGTTCCCCACCAGTGAGTTCATCATCAGATAGGGGGCGCTCCGCACCTGGTGTTGATCGGGTTAAGGGGCATATACCCTTATGTTCCCATCAGGGTTATGAGATAGGCAGGCAGGAAGGAAGTCATACTGCGAGTTTCTAAAATGAGTCATTACAGGGAAGATTTTCAGGACGACGACATCCCATACGAATGTGAAGCTCAGCATATGTCTCATCTAAAGGTTATTTAGAAAGGGACACCATCGAGCCAGACAGGTACCACGCAGGGCATATACGCTTTTACCTATCATGGTTGGAAGACAGCATAGCAGGGATAGTTGATCCGAGAATCGGTGGGGGAAACAGGATCATAGACGAAGTTGCTGAAGCCCAAGTGAAATACAATAAATTGAGCAAAAGGGTTCGTGAGTCTGAGGCCGAGCATCTAGAGAAACACAAGACTGATGTGGAACAGATTAATGAATGGAGGGAAAGGGCTATCAAATCTAATGAAAGGTTGGAATATTTGGAGCAGGGTCTGATGGAGCTAGAGGGGAAGATGAGGAAAAGAGTCGCCGACTGCCAGAATGCTGAGGGAAGCAAAGGAGGGCATCTAGCGAGAGTATGCCTGCTGTTGGGAATGCACGACCTGGGGAACCTGATCGACAGAGCCAAGAAGATCAAGTCTGGGGAAGGTCCTTCTGGGACCAAGTAGATTAGATTTACCTGCTTTTTAAAATGTAATAAGGCCGAGTGTCATTAGTGACTTGTATTATTTAGTGTCATTTTAGATTTATCTACTTTACATTAATGAAATGAGGCAATTATTTGCATCTAAGTTCTCCAAATCAACTTGTCGCAAGGCCTGCCTCGGGCACAACGAGGCTCCCAAATTAAGACGCACGTTTACAATTATGCAATATGTGTTTAAATACTGCAAATACTTTTCTCATGATCCTCACTGACTTGTTACATTTTGTTTTTATTTTATTTCTTTGATTATTCCCCTTCCCCAAAGGTTGGTTTGTGCATTCTGGCATCATCAACATATCATACAAGATCCAGGGGCCCTCCACCTTCTCCTCCTCCTAGACCACCTAAAGGCAAAGGCAAAGGCAAGATGGAAGATTTGACTAATATCATAAAGGAAAACTCAACATCAGTTGAACATACCGAAGCTTCTAACAGTAGGGATACTCAGGTTCAGAATGATGTTGTGTCACAACTAGAGCAAAGGCTACTGAAACTTCAAGGGGAACTTGAACATGTTCGGAACCTAGCGAATTTGTCCTTCTCACTTAATGTTCCAGATGTCAGCCACTTGAACACTAAAAACCCTGCACCACCTCAGAATACCCCTAACAGACAAAACCCTCCTGCAACTCACCACTATACAACTCCAGCACAAAACCAAACCCTCCCACCACAATACTAACAAAACACCTGTCATACCCTCCGAAACACCCCACCCATCATTCCTGAACCACAAAATTTCACAAACGATCACCTCTATGATCAAGCACCAGGCTACCAGAACCACCCCATCTACAGTCGCCAAACTATCCCGGTAATTAAATACAGAAGAAGGCTTGGTGGAGAAACTTACCACCACATCGAACGGGTCAACACAATAGATAAGGATAAGTGGTGGAGTAGTAATATTGAAATCATAATGAATTGGAGCCGATACGAACTCGGCAAGGGTCTCAGTAAGAATCTTCAAGGAATTTCCAAGACAATAAGGCTAAAGCGCCACAGCACTACCTTTGGCTTGGGATACCAGTACACTTGGCAAGAGTACGATGACTGGACGCCACCATGGTGCGGTCCCTACTATCCATTGGAGCAGCCCATACCGCGTCTGGAGCAGACTTTCCAGCAAGCCGACGTCATAGGGGGACCAGAGGAGGAAGAAGCATTAGCAGTCTTAAGGAACTTATTCTTGGAAGACGAGGATATGGATTGCTATGTCATCGTTGAGGAGGAGGAGGAGGAGGGCCCTACCATCCAAGTTGTAAGCAAGGGATCGCTCCTCAGAAACTGGACTGTCAGACCATCTATGGCCCGACGAGTCCCGGGGTAGCAAGGCTGAACAACCACTGTTTATTTTATTCGCTAATGATTTCCTTTTCGCATTTTTCTGCTTTAAATAAAATCCCCAGTATTCCAAAACATTTTTTTAAATTATTGAAAATTGCTTTTATGTTTCAATGAATCAGTGTTTATTATTATCATCTTTCTCTCATACTTTTATCTATACAGCATTACTATTACCTATCTTGATGAACCAATGACTGTGACATGCAATGAGACAACACAACAAAAGGATAGTGATTCAGAAGAAGAAGATATCATACCCGAGGATATCATCAGAGAAGTAGAGGACTTTGAAAACAATCCTAAGTCCAATTTGGATGAGACCGAGGTAATAAACTTGGGAGACTCAGAGACCATCAAAGAAACCTGCATCAGCATCCACCTATCACCGCCAGAGAAAGAAGAGTATACACACTTCCTGAAGGAGTATGAAGACGTATTTTCAAGGTCGTATGATGATATGACCGAACTAAGTACATCTATCGTGGCTCACAAGTTGCCCACCGGTGAAGCAAAAAAGCTCCGGACGTTCAAGCCTGATATGAGTTTGAAAATCAAGGAGGAAGTCACCAAGAAAATCAACGCCAAGGTCCTCAAAGTGGTTGAATACCCGACATGGTTGGCCAACGTAGTGCCAGTTCCAAAGAAGGATGGGAAAGTCAGGGTTTGTATTGATTACCGGGATCTAAACAGAGCAAGTCCCAAGGATGATTTCCCGCTACCAAACATACACATCCTGATCGACAATTGCACCAAGCATGAACTCCATTCCTTTGTGGATTGTTTCGCTGGTTACCATCAGATCTGGATGGACGAAGAAGACGCTGAGAAAACGGCTTTCATTACGCTGTAGGGAGTATACTGCTACAAGATGATGCCATTAGGCTTAAAGAATGTTGGGGCCACTTACATGAGGGCTATGACTACTATCTTCCATGACATGATACATAAGGAGATCGAGGTATATGTGGACGACGTCAGCATTAAGTCTAAGAAAGCCATAGATCATATAGTAGATTTGAGGAAGTTCTTCAACAGATTGCGGAAATACAACTTGAAATTAAACCCTGCAAAGTATGCATTCTGGGTTCCTGCCGGAAAATTGCTTGTGTTCATCGTCAGCTGCCGAGGAATAGAACTGGATCCATCAAAAGTCAAATCCATCCAGGATATGCCACCACCAAAGAACAAGAAGGATGTAATGAGTTTTTTTGGACGACTAAATTACATCAGCCAGTTCATAGCCCAGTCCACAGTCGTATGTGAACCAATCTTCAAGATGTTAAAGAAAGACGATGTAACTGAATGGACCGAGGATTATCAAAAGGCCTTCGACAGAATCAAGGAGTCTATTGATTCCACCAGTTTTGGTTCCGCCAGAGCCAGGTAGACCCTTATTACTCTACCCTGCAGTACTAGAGGGATTTTTCGACTGCGTTCTAGGGTAGCATGACGAGACGGGGAGAAAGGAACAGGCTATCTATTATCTAAGTAATAATTTCACTCCATACGAGGCACAATATTCTCTACTGGAGAGTACCTGTTGCGCTCTAACCTGGGTCGCTCAGAAGCTGAGGCACTACTTTTGTGCCTACACAATATACCTCATATCAAGGATGGATCCCTTGAAGTATATCTTTCAGAAACCCATGCCCACTGGCAAACTGGCCAAGTGGAAAATCCTGCTAAGTGAGTTCGACATCGTCTATGTGACTCACAAAGCGGTCAAGGGACAAGCATTGGCAGATCATCTTGATGAGAATCCTGTGGGAGGAGAATACGAACCCCTGAAAACGTATTTTCCTAATGAAGAAGTATTTTTCAAAGGAGAAGACATTACTGAATCTTATGACGGTTGGAGGATGTTCTTTGATGGAGCGGCAAACTTTAAAGGAGTCAGTGTTGGAGCCGTCTTAGTATCAAAAACCAGCCAACATTACCCGGTATCTGCTAAACTCAGATTTCCTTGCGCCAACAACATGGCAGAGTATAAAGCCTGCATCCTAGGGCTCAACATGGACATTGACATGAATATTTAGGAGCTGCTGGTAATTGGTGACTCAGATTTTCTTATACACCAGGTACAAGGAGAATGGGCCACCAAGAATTCCAAGATACTACTGTATCTACACCATGTGAAGGAATTGAGAAAGAGGTTCACCAAGACAAAATTTTGGCACGTCCCCAAAATTCAGAACGAGTTTGTTGATGCACTGGCCACTCTATAATCCATGATACAACATCCAGATAATAACTTCATTGATCCTATCCCAGTAAAGATCCATAGCCAGCCTGCATATTATGCCCATGTTGAAGAAGAAGTAGACGGAAGACCATGTTTCCACAACATCAAAGAATACTTGGCAAAGGGAGAATACCCAGAGCATGCAAATCATACCCAAAAATGTACGCTGCGGAGGTTATCCAACAGTTTCTTTCATATCGGAGGAACCCTGTACAGGGGAACTCCTGATTTCGGATTGCTAAGGTGTGTCAACGCAAAAGAAGCTTCTAAACTACTTGAAGAAATACATGCTGGTACTTGCGGCCCGCATATGAATGGTTTTTCTTTGGCCAAGAAGATACTCAAGGCCGGTATTTCTGGATGACCATGGAAATTGACTACATCCAGTATGTCTTAAGTGCTACCAAGGTCAGGTACATGCAGACATGATAAAAGTGCCGCCAAACGAGCTCAATGCAACAAGCTCACATTGGCCATTCGTCGCCTGGGGAATGGATGTCATTGGACCGATCGAGCCTACTGCCTCAAATGGGCACAGGTTCATCCTGGTAGCTATTGATTACTTCACCAAATGGGTCGAAGCAGCATCTTACAAAGCAGTTACTAAGAAAGTCGTGGCAGACTTTGTTCGCAACCGGATTGTTTGTCGATTTGGAGTTCCAGAATCACCCATCACCGACAATGCTTCCAATCTCAACAGTGATCTAATGAAAGCCATGTGCGAGACTTTCAAAATCAGACACAAGAATTCCACAGCTTATAGGCCTCAGATGAATGGAGCTCTAGAAGCCGCCAAAGAGAATATCAAGAAAATACTGAGAAAGATGGTAGAAAATCACAAAAAAATGGCATGAGAAGCTGTCATTTGCCTTATTAGGATACTGCACCACAGTCTGCACATCAACTGGGGAAACTCCCTACTTGTTGGTTTATGGTACGGAAGTTGTTATTCCTGCCGAGGTAGAGATTCCTTCCTTGAGAATCATACTAGAAGCTGAGCTCAGCTATGCAGAGTGGATAAGGAGCCGTTATGAGCAACTAGCCCTCATATACAGAAAAAGAATGATCACAGTATGTCATGGTCAACTCTACCAGAACAGAATGTCCAGAGCCTTCAATAAAAGAGTCAAGCCTAGACAGTTCACACCAGGGCAGCTGGTGTTGAAGAAGATCTTTCTGCATCAAGATGAATCCAAAGGGAAATTCTCTCCCAACTGGCAGGGTCCTTACATGGTCCACAGAGTACTTACAGGAAGAGCTCTCATACTTCCAGAAATGGATGGAGAAGTCCGGCCAAAGCCAATCAACTCAGATGCAGTTAAACGATACTATGTGTAACTCTTTATGCTTCTATCAAATGCTGTAAATTGAACTACCCTCGACCTTATTCCCGTTTAAGAGGGGATACGTAGGCAACCCTGTAGGTTCGGTCACAAACCAATAAAATTTTTATTTCCCCCCACAATTCGAAACTGGGGCAGAATTTTGAGGAACCCTCAAAATTCCGAAGCAAGTTCAGTCGATCGCAGCACGTACAACAGTCGAAGATGTCAATCCATCTAACTGGGGCAGAATTTTGATGAGGACCCTCAAAATTCCATGGCAAAGGAGGTTGCAGTGTCTCGGATTTTGTCAAGGTCGTCAGTTCATCTAAAATTCTTAAAGTACATTTTTACTATGTCTTTAAAAAACTATGCATGCTTTCTTGTAAGGTAACTATGCTTAGTCAAACACTACGCCGATGATGCAAACAGGATCATCAGACCAAGCAAAGCAGGACAAGCAAAGCCAGGCGGGATACGAACCAACATCCCCTTCTACAGAACTCACAATTTTTCTTTGGATGCAGGGACAAAGGATAAACATGCCATAAAGTCACAATCCTCACAGCAATCGCGTTATCAAAATTTACTACCAGCTAAGAAATTCTTCTACTATCTGCTATTCATTCTATTTTCTGCATAAGGCTAATCTCTTCCTTCCTCTTCATAAGGATAATCGATGCCTTTCCCCTGCATGAGACTAAGCTCTGTCTCCATCCTGCATAAGGCTAATCTCTGCCTTCCTTTGCATAAGGTTAAACGCTACCTTTCCCCTGCATGAGACTAAGCTTTGTCTCCATCCTGCATCTAATCTCTGCCTTTCCTCTGCATAAGGCTAATCTCTTCCTTCCCTTGCATAAGGCTAATCTCTGTCTTCATCCTGCATAAGGCTAATCTCTGCCTTCATCTGCATGAGACTAAGCTTTGTCTCCACCTTGCATAAGGCTAATCGCTGCCTTCCCTTGCATAAGGCTAATCCGTGCCTTCCCCTGCATGAGACTAAGCTCTGTCTCTGCCTTGCATGAGGTTAAGATCGACCTCCACATTTGCATAAGGCTAATCTCTGCCTTCATCTGCATGGGGATAAACCCTGTCCCACACCTGCATGAGGCTAAGCTCCGCCTTCGATTTATATTCTATTCATCGAGACTAAGCGATGTTTTTCTAATATTATCTACTTTGCTTTTCTTTCGGGCTAAGCTCTGCCCTCCGCTTCACAAGACTAATCTCCGTCTTGTTGACATCATATTATTGCATCTCATGGGATGAAATATCACCAACCTGTCCAAAGGCGCCATAGCCTAAAGGCATCATCCTCATAGTCGGAAGACACCATGTCATGGCCTGAGGATCTCTCAAAATTTGCATATCATTATTCAAAGGCGTCATAGTTCGGAAGCACCATCTTCATGGCCCAAGAACATCATTTCATAGCCTGCGAATCTCATTAATCAACTCATGGCCCAGGACATCTTAGTCCAAGGACGTCATCCTCAACCGTCCAAAGATAACTCTCATGGTTCGACGGGAATCTGCATCATGTTTAAATTTTTGCACAAATATATGCTCGTATTATCTCTATTTGCAGGTGACCCCGCAAGCAACTGATATCCCAGCAGGAGCAATCCCGCTCCAGTTCCCTCAACTGTATCAAACCTGACCTCTCTCGTGAACCATTCATTCACCTATCCCTAGATATTGCGTCCGTTCTTGCAATGACTTCACCGGTATATCTCGCTAATGAATCCGAAACTACATACGACCTGATTCCTGTAAAACCAGGGATATGTAGGCAGCTCAGAAGCCAGGGTATGGCCTAAATCTCTCTAACTGTTTCGCTCGGTCAAAATTGGTCATCATATCTTTACCCGGCAACTCTTTCATCCTTTTCGGGTAAAGAGGGTCAGTTGTTGATACCCAATTTTTTCTAAAATATTTTTAATTGCATATATACTTTCAAAATCATGCATTGGTAGCAATTGATATTTTTTCATAATTTTTCTACATTTTTATTAGTTTGTCCAATATTTTATTTCCAATAAATAATTATAAAATTGCATTACAAATGATTTGAAAGTCATTTCTTGATTTAATTTATTATTTATGGTCCTATTAAGACCAAATTATTCCATAAATAGCAAAATGCCACCTTTTGGCTATAATTCCAATGACTTTGCAATTATAGCCCATGCATATAATTTTGTACTATTTTTTACCAGAAATTAGTTTTTTGTATTTTGAAATACTAAACAATCATTTTTTTTTGAAATATTTATATTTATTTTTATAATTAGTAACTATTTTACAAATTATTTTTAATTAATTTATCTTGGGTTTTTAACAAATAGCCAATTTTTATTTCAATCCTAGCCCAAAGACCCCAGGCCCAAAACCTAAATCCTACCCGACCCAATCCACCCAAATCCTGGACGTTGATCATTTTTGATCAATGGTCCAGGTTTATTCTTTCCTTAATTAACCTAATGATCTACCCCCAAACCCCTCTTTCCCTCTCACCCTCTCCGTCGTCACCCCTCTCCTTCTCTCTCAAACCCCCTCTGCCCTAACCCTAATCTCTCTCGTCGTGTTCGCTTGCCTTCAACCATGGTGGTTCATCACCACCCTCATGCCTATCATGGCTTTCTTATACCGGTATTACTTATCTCTAAGGCCCTCAAGGGATGAGGGTCGGTCAACTCACACCTTGGGCCTGTTCTTGCCTGTTTCAGGCCGCCATGGCTCGATTTTGAGTAAGATATTTCTATTTTTGCCTAAACCTATGAGTTTCTAAGTTGGTATCTTCATCTCTGTGTTATTTTTACGAAAACCTACTTTCATCTCTTGAACCTCTCAGATCTGTACAGATCTGAGATGGATCGAACTGTTTTTCGCTTGTTTTTATAAAAAAACCTTCTGATTTTCAGGTATCTTTTCATTTCTTCCTAACTAGGTTTCCTTGAAAATATTTTATTCAAAACATTTTCTAATTTTAAGTGCTTATTCTCGGATTCTTATGTCTTTTAATCGATTATAACTAGTTTATATTAAAACCCCTAATTTTTGACACTATGTTTGGATTCAGAGTCGATCCGTGTTATTTGATACAAAACTCTGTTATTTACTTTGATTCATATGACTTCTCCTTCATTTAATTTGAATGCCTTATGATTTTGCCCTAGTACATCTCTATTAGGGTTTCTGATTCGATTTCTCGACTAATTTCTATGTGTTCATGAAATTGTGTTTAGCCTATTTATTTATTTGGGGAAACCTATATTTTCTTCCCTTAAATTAGTACTATTTTGAATTTCTGATTCACCGATTTGCTCTGTCAAGGATTTTCATGACTAAGTCTTGCTTATTTCTATGATTACGACCCTAATTAGTCGTTCTTGCCTTATATGATTGTTGTATATTTACTGATTCCTTTACATGATTCTTCCCTTAAATTAGACGCTTGATTTATTTATTCTGAATTCCTTTATTTGGTCTATTTTGAACTTCTTTCCTTAATTAGACTACTATTACTACTGTTTGGTCAATTGTCGTTAATTAAAGGAGTCTATTCTCAACTCCTTATGTGATTGATTCAGTGATTCCCTTAATTGTTGAGTACTGATTTCCTTTACCTTATTCTGCTATGCTCTTAACTACAATATATACTCTTCTCTATTCTCACTTCTAAAACACGGACACTAGTTCAAAAAAACTCTCTTACACTTAAAGCTTTCTGCTCTTTCTTGTTACTTGTTACTTCTATTGAACTAGCCGGCTGTAAGCCAAGGCTAGTTATTGCATTACACCGCTATACATTTTGTGTCTACTCTCCTTAACTGGTATGTTCTGATTCAATTCACATTCCAAACTCTATGTGTTCTGTTACTGCTTTAGTTCATGATTCCCAGTTCTGTTCTTGTTTACTATTTGTGTATTCAATATGCAGCTAGCATGTTTAAATCTCTCTTTCACTTAGCATATATTAGTTATGTCCTAATTCAACTTATGATTAGCATGTCTATGAACCTTCCTAGTACCTTTGTAGTATGTCTCAACCTGACTCCACTCTATTTGTGTATGTTTGAATGTTTGTCTGTTTGTTTACTCAATTTTTGGTTATGAATCTGTTTTGCAAAAATAATTTGTTACCTCAAGTAGTTTTTATTCTATTCTTAACTCTGTTAGTACAACTATGACCTCAACTGTCTGTTCTGAACTTCATATACTTGTACTATGTCAGCATTATTAGTTATTCCATAATCTCATAAACTCCTAAAAAAGGCTTTTGTGCTTCTGTTTGTTATGTGTTTCACTGTGTGTGTTGTATACATCCCCAACTCCCAATAACCCTGTGTGAGTGATGTTGTTAAGTGATTTGTTTCTTCTGAGTTAATCGGCTATTGGTTTGATTCTTCAAATGTTTACACTGTTCTTGTTCAAACTATTTTACTACTAATAAGCTCCTATTTTTCATAAAACCTCTTTACTTAATTTAGTCTTTTTTCAATACAGTTTTCATATCAAAACATTTTCAAAACTATGGCAAGCACTCTAACTTTACTCCTAAGTCCCTAGGTTCAGCCCCTCCAGTGTGTGTACTGCCTTGGGATCCTTTTAAGATCCTCTGAACTCTGGCACACTGGGGTTGGCCCTTCCGCACTACACTTACTCAGTTCTTGTTATGAAATTTTGGGTGTGAGCACTGCCCGGGATCCTTGAGGTCCTTATGGAACTCTGATATGTGTTTTAATCGATTATAACTAGTTTATGTTAAAACCCCTAATTTTTGACACTATGTTTGGATTCTGAGTCTATCCGTGTTATTTGATACATAACTCTGTTCTGTACTTTGATTCATATGACTTCTCCTTCGTTTAATTTGAATGCCTTGTGATTTTACCCTAGTACGTCTCTATTAGGGTTTCTAATTCGATTTCTCAACTGATTTCTGTGTGTTTATGAAATTGTGTTTAGCCTATTTGTTTATTTGTGGAAACCTATATTTTATTCCCTTAAATTAGTACTATTTTGAATTTCTGATTCACCGATTTGCTCTGTCAAGGATCTACATGACTAAGTCTTGCCTATTTCTATGATTACAACCCTAATTAGTCGTTCTTGCCTTATATGATTGTTGTATATTTACTGATTCCTTTACATGATTCTTCCCTTAAATTAGACCCCTGATTTATTTATTCTGAATTCTTTTATTTGGTCTGTTTTGAACTTCTTTCCTTAATTAGACTACTACTATTATTGTTTGGTCAATTGTCCTTAATTAAAGGAGTTTATTCTCAACTCCTTATGTGATTGATTCAGTGATTCCCTTAATTGTTGAGTACTGATTTCCTTTACCTTATTCTTCTGTGCTCTTAACTACTATATATACTTTTCTCTATTCTCACTTCTAAAACACGTACACTAGTTCAAAAACTCTCTCTTACACTTAAAGCTTTCTGCTCTTTCTTGTTACTTGCTACTTCTATTGAACTAGCCGGCTGTAAGCCAAGGCTAGTTATTGCATTACACTGCTCCACATTTTGTGTCTACTCTCCTTAACTGGTATGTTCTTATTCAATTCAAGTTCCAAACCCTATTTGTTATGTTACTGCTTTAGTTCACTGATTCCCAGTTTTGTTCTTGTTTACTATTTGGCTATTCAATATGCAGCTAGCATGTTTAAATCTCTGTTTCATTTAGCATATATTAGTTCTGTCCTAATTCAACTTATGATCAGCATGTCTACGAACCTTCCTAGTACCTTTGTAGTATGTCTCAACCTGACTCCACTCCATTTGTGTATGTTTGAATGTTTGTCTGTTTGTTTACTCGGTTTCTAGTGTAAATCTATTTTGCAAAAATAATTTGTTACCTCGAGTAGTGTTGATTCTATGCTTAACTCTGTTAGTACAACTATGACCTCAACTGTCTGTTCTGAAATTCATATACCTGTACTTTGCCTGCATTATTAGCTATCCCCTAATCCTATAAACTCCTAAAAAGGGCTTATGTGCTTCTGTTTGTTATGTGTTTCACTGTGTGTGTTGTATACGTCCCCAACTCCCAATACCCCTGTGTGAGTCATGTTGTTAAGTGATCTGTTTCTTCTGAGTTAATCTGCTATTTGTTTGATTCTTCAAAATGTTTACACTGTTCTTGTTCAAACTATTTTACTACTAATCAACTCCTATTTTTCATAAAACCTCTTTACTTAATTGAGTCTTTTTTCAATATTGTTTTCATATCAAAACCTTTTCAAACCTATGTCGAGCACTCTCACTTTACTCCTAAGTCCCTAGGTTCTGTCCCTCCAGTGTGTGTACTGCCTTGGGATCCTTTTGAGATCCCTCTAAACTCTGGCACACTGGGGTTGGCCCTTCCACACTGCACTTACTCAATTCTTGTTATGAAAGTTTGGGTGTGAGCACTGCACGGGATCCTTGAGGTCCTTAGAGAACTCTGACACACCCGGACAAGAGATTGGCTATGAAACTCTTGGCATTTGAGATTATAGAGGCTTGGTATCCTCAGGATACATCTGGGCCTGCTTCAGGCTCCCTATAGTTTAACTTCTTCTCTTTTTATTTATTTATGTATTTCATTCAGTCATTGGTCTGTAATAATTATTTGTAAATTGATATTGGGGATGGCTAGTGAAATGGGGAGGGTAGCTGATGATATTGTCGACACTATTGGGTAGAGAACATGCCTTAGGCTTTACATTCTTTATATCTGCATTAGAATCCATGTTTTAGGACTAATATGTTCATCCAAATCATGCCAAACATGCATTAAATAGCATGTTCTTAGGACTTCATATTTGCTGCTTCAGCATATCACATGTCATTAATCTATGTTTTGCGTTGTATCAGCCTATCACTTAGAGATCCTGCTCCTAGGACAATAAATCACATTGATATAAAAATGTCACTCTTGTGTGCAGTTAGGAATCATGCCTTAAGAATTCTGTGCATTTAGAAATCATGTTTTAAGAATGTTGTTACTCTTGTGTGCAGTTAGGAATCATGTCTTAAGAGTTTTGTGCATTTAGAAATCATGTTTTAAGAATGTTGTTACTCTTGTGTGCAGTTAGGAATCATGCCTTAAGAATTCTGTGCATTTAGAAATCATGTTTTAAGAAAGCTATTACTTTTGTGTGCATCTAGAAATTATGTCTTAATAAATCTGTCATTCTTATGTGCATATTAGATACCATGCTCTAGGATTATGTATGCATTTGTTTGAATACGCCTAGTTCAACTACTGATCCATGAAAAGGTATAAAACAGTCTCACATATAATTGTCATGTTTTTCTAAATAAAACTGGTATCAATCCTTTCACTCTCAGATTTGTATCACCTAAAACATCATTGTTGAAGGTTAAATATTCTCAAACTATCTAAAACAACTTGTAATTGTTATGCGCAGTCCCACGCCTAGGCAAGCCTTAGGTAATTAATCTTTATAAAACTGGAAAACTATTTTATTGTGTTTACTGCTTAAAGGCTAACAGGTTTAAAATCACTGGGTAAACTGATTAGGGCCCTATCGTTAAAGTTTGTATGACACAGTGTTGCATATTCATGTGCATTGATGCCACTTTGATATCCTATCGTAGGATCCTTTTCTAATAAAACTGCCTTTGTCTGTGTTTGAGACGTGCTGATTATTTGCATTATGTGTGGAGGTGAATCTGAGCTTTTTAACTATTTTTGTCGCTTATCTGCTAGTCCTACTTGTTCTTTCATGTCGCCTAGAATTTTCCCTTTTAGCACCTTAGGGGGTTGTCTATAACTGCCCATACTTAGAGGTCCTAAACTCCTCCAGGACTACAAGGAAGGGAGAGGTAACAGCACGCTTAGAGCTCGTTAAAAAAACTCGCTTAATAAACCGCTAAAGGGGGATAATGGGTAGAAAAGGATATGATGACATCTGCGCTAATGCAACGTGTAGCCCGTCATTGAGGACTGATTACTGGGCGTTGCACAAATATGATCCTATAGGATAAACAACCTAGGAACTCCTTTATCCTTTACATATGTGTGCTTGGACTGATAATCTGTTAAGACCTTTATTTATTTACATATGTGTGCTTAGACTATCTACTTGCTACTTGAATAATTCACAAAGTATGTTTGGCCGGAACCCACAATTGTGGACTTTGAGGGGTTCCTAATTCCACTAAGTCATAGGATTTCTAAGCTTGTTTTACGTTTGGACAATTAAGGGAGAGATACAATCAATTCAAATAAAGATAGGCAGTGAGAAGATCACCATAATCTCAATTAAGGGAGAACATTTACAAAAGGGATGACTAAAACTTGAAATAGAGATAAGCAGTTAGGGAAAAGATAACATGGAAACGGAAGAGATAAGAGTCTCAACTAAGGCACATACGAATCAAGTAACAATAAGAGTGGATCATGAAGTAATTGATTCTAATTAAGCAGGTAAAATTTAAACTAGTAATTAAGGAACGTAATCATAACAAGAACAACTGCATATTCAATGAATACAAGAAGACTCAAATCCTAAGGGATAGTTCCCCCCCACAAGTTTAGGCAAGATACTTACCTCAAAGAAGACAAACCGGTACTCAAAAATAAACTTCTCGGGTGAAAAGACCTCCGGACGGCTCAAATCTTACCAAAATAACTTCAAAGCACAAATAAAACTTATAGGTAACTATTCCGGATCATAAAGTCTCAATCTTTATCGAAATATAGAAATCGAACCCAAAAGTCGACCCCCGGGCCCGCACCTCGGAACCCAAAAAATTCACAAAACCCGAAAACTCATCCCGATACGATTTCAACCATACTAAGATTATCAAATCCGATACCATTTTGTCCCTCAAATCATGATTTTCATTGTAAAAACTTTCTTCAAAAACCAACATTTTCCTCAACTCAAAACACAAATTAGATGATAAAAATGAAGATAAAATCATGGAATATATTAAATTCTAGCTGAAGAACACTTACCCAATCAATTTGCTTGAAAAACCCAAAAAGAAGCACCCAAAACCGAAGTCTAAAACTCAAAATATGAAGAAAATGGCTAAACCCTCGACTTAAATCTTTCTGCCAGGATTCCGCATCTGCGAACAAGCAACCACATCTGCAAACTCAGCCAACCAGGCTTGGGACCGCATCTGCGGATTTACAGCCGCACCGCAGAAGCGAAAGGGGAAGTTGCATAAGCAAGATTCTTCGCAGATGAGATCGCTGGACCGCAAAAACGGCCTTCGCACCTGCGTGTCAGCCTCCGCAGAAGTGAGCAAGCTCCCAGGCCTCCATGACCACAGAAGCAGCCAGGCTCACGCAGAAGCGGAGCCGCACCTGCGCTCCAAAGTGTCGCGGGTGTGAGACACCAGAAACAGACTTGATCAAAACTATGAAAACCATCTGAAACTCAACGGAAACACGACTGGGGCCCCCAGGACCCCATCCAAGCATACCAACAAGTTCTATAACCTTACATGGACTCGCTCAGGGCCTCAAATCGCATCCAAAAATGATGAAACTACGAATCGCACCATGAATTAAACATATGAACTTCCAATTCTCCCAACTTCTAAAACTCGTGTCCAAACCTATCAAACCAACCTGGAATAACGTCAAATATTGCAGACAAGTCCCAAATAGCATAACGGAGCTGTTCCAACTCTCATAATTGCATTTCGACCACGATATTATCAAAGTCAACTATTGGTCAATCACTCCATTTTCCAAACTTCAACTTTCTCTGAAATGCTTCAAATCACCATACGGACCTATAAAACAAAATCCAGACGCACGCCTAAGTCCAAAATCATCATACCAAGCTGCTCAAGATAAATTTCCACCGAACAGAACTTAAATTCTCAAAACGACCAACCGGGTCATTACATCAATATCACGCATGTTAGAACCTTCATCATTATTGCTTTAATGAGGTGTATTTCTAGAGAAAAATCCGTCACTGTGAAATACCCATTCGATTTAACCATCAACAAAGTCATTAACAACCAAGTGATCCTCCACCACATTTTTATAATGTCAATAGCGATTACTGCACTTTTTGCAAGGACATAATATTTTATTTCCCTGGAAATCTCGTTCAAATGCCTTGTCAAGGAAATTATTGACTATACGAATATACTCATCCGTCCAACTTTTATCTACAGTATCCATGGAAATCCTATACGATAAAAGTAAATCACAAAACTTAACTCAATAAACCAAGATACATACTAATTTGACATTGACCAAACCTTAGAGGAGATGAACACAAAGAGTTACAAATAGCAACTTCCATATAATTCAAACAAATATTAAATAAAATAAATATTAACCACTAGCAATGTGTATAGTTCCTTTTGATGAACTCAAGCTTGTGTGTACTTGTTATATTTGATTATAGTTAATGAACTTAAGCAGGCATGTCGGATTTGTTCTTGGATTGTTCAGGTACTTGTTATTGAAGAGTTCTCTGTATATCTTGAAATTGAGAAAATTTGGTAAAACACTAAAGATTACAAAAGGTATTAATGTATATGAACACATAAATTTCAATTAGTGTTTGATTTGAAGATTGAAACACTAGACAAATAGCAGTATAACCACCAAAAATATAAGTTTTTAATCATTTCCTACTGTTATGGAAGCTTATCAAAGCTACAAGATCTAGGTCTTAATTCATTTATATTAAAAGGATGCACAACAAAATAAAACTTTATAAGGCAATATACACAATAGAATAAAAATTTGTAAGATCAATAAATCATATTCTACTTGAACCTGAAAAACAGTTGTAATACTGGAATATTAGGTCAACATTATGACTATGTTCTCCAATGAATATTAAATAAAAAATCAAAAGCCAAAATGCAATTACGATATCTTTAAATTGGAGTAAACAAAATTTAAAATATAAAGTTAACAAAAATATAGCAACCCCAATTTTCTCTCCACCAGATCTCATTGCTTCTAACAAAAAATCAAAATCCACCAACACAACTTTCTTTTATCAAACTAGAAAACTGATCAACTCAACTCTCATATTTTCAAAACTAAAAATCAAAATAACAAATTTATCAATACAATATCAGAAAAATTGAAGTACAAAATTACTAAAGAAGAATGATAAATCTATGGTGAAAATATTATCATAGAAAGAAAAGGAAGGAGCAGCGAACAAAAGCCTATGACGGATGTGTGTAACGATCCGGCCGGTCGTTTGGGGAATTTAAGTTATGTTCGGCATCATAAGGTCTTGAGAAGCTTCATATTATGTGTATCGACGTGTGTGCATGGTTGAGTTCAGTTACCGGATGATTCGGAGTCAAATCGTAAGAAGGATTCAAGTTTTGGAAGCTAAAGCGTTAAGAGTTGACCGGAATTTGACTTTTGTGTAAACGGCTCCGGAATGAATTTTGGATGACTTCAACAGCTTCATATAATGAAATTGGACTTAGGCGTGCGTCCGAGTTTGGATTTGGAGGTCCGTAGGGTGATTTGAAGCATTTCGGTGAAAGTTTAAGTTTGGAAAGTGGAGAGGTTTGACCAATAGTTGACTTTGGTGATATCGGCGTCGGAATGTGATTCCAAGAGTTGTAACAAATATGTTATGTAATTTAGGACTTGCCTGCAAACTTTAACGTCTTTGCGGGTTGGTTTGGTAGGGTTCGGCGCGAGTTTTTGAACTTGGAAGATTGGAAAGTTCATAAGTTCGATTCATGGTGCGATTCATAATTTTCGGTGTTGTTTGATGCAATTTGAGGCTTCGACTAAGTTTGTATCGTGTTTTGGGATGTGTTGGTATATTTGGTTGAGGTCGCGAAGGGCTCGGGTGAGTTTCAGAGGAGCTTCGGAGCAATTGGAACATTTTGGCTATAGCTGGTGTTGGGCAGGTTCTGGTGTATCCGCATCTCCGGAGGTCTTATCGTAGATGCGGAGCCATTTCTGCGAGGTTCATGGTTGCTTCTACGACGTTGTTGGTGGTCCTGATGTGTCGCTTCTGCGGAGGCACCCATACAGGTGCAATGGCTGCTTTTGCGGTCCAGCGGTCGCATCTGCGATGAGTCCCGCTTCTACGGTGTCGCAGATGCGGAGCCCATATTTGTAAGTTGTGTTTGCATATGCGAACTTTTTCTCGCAAATGCGAATGCGTAGGTGTGTTTCGTTGTCCGCAAATGCGGAAGCCCTAGGCAGAATCATTTAAGTCGAGGGTTTGGCCATTTTTTTCAAATTTTGAGTTTTAGACCTTGGTGTTGGGAGCTTCTTTGTGGGTTTTTCAGGAAAACCGATTGGGTAAGTATTCTCCACCTAGAATTTATTATATTCCATGATTTTATCTCCATTTTTTATCATCTAATTTGTATTTTGAGTTGAGAAAAATGGTGGTTTTTGAAGAAAGATTTCAAAATGAAAAATCATGATTTGAGAGACGAAATGGTATCGGAATTTGATAATTTTAGTATGGTTTAACTCGTATTGGAATGGGTGTTTGATTTTGGAAAAAAATTCGGATTCCGAGGTGCGGTCCCGAGGGTCGACTTTTGGTTGATTTTTAGATTTGGTTACAGGTTGAGACTTTATGATCCTGAATAGTTTCTTATGAGTTTTATTTATTTGTGCTTTGAAGTTATTTTGGTTAGATTTGAGTCGTCCAAAGGTTATTTCACCCGAGAAATTCATTTTAGAGTATCAGTTTGTCTTCTTTGAGGTAAGTATCTTACCTAACCTTTTGTGGAAAAATTACCCCTTAGGATTTAAGTCTTCTATGCTAATTGTAGTCTGTGTATGCGAGGTGACGAGTACGTGCTCGGACTCTTTTGTGGAAATTGTCCTTAGGATACCCATGTCCATGTATTCATTGAATATGCAGTTGTTCTTGTTATGATTGTGTTCCTCAATTACTAGTTTCACCTCTACTTGCTTAACTAGAATCAATTTCTTCATGATCCACTCTTATTGTTTACTTGATTCATATGTGCCTTAATTGGGTTATCTCTTCCATTTTCATGTTATCTTTTCCCTAACTGCTTATCTTTATTGAAGTTATAGTTATCCCTTTTGTAAATGTCCACTCTTAATCAAGGTTATGGTTATCTTCTTGCTGCCTACCTTTATTTGAATTGGTTGTATCTCTTCTTTTATTGTCCAAACATAAAAGAAGCTTATATATCTTATGCCTTAGTGGACTTGCCCTTATTTGGAATTATTTGACTCGTATTAGTTTCTTGTTGTTGAACCATACATTGTGGGACCATTGTTACATATTGTTTTCGTCCTTGTTGAGTTGTTCTTATTACACCTAGTATTCTTTATTATGGTTATTCCTTGTGAACTAGTTCTACTGCTTCTTATGATCGAATGTTCTTGAGTTGATTTACTTGTCGTACTTTGTATTATTGCCATTGTTGTTGTACTTGTTGTGGTGTTGCACTAGATTTCTGCTGTGTGGTTGTTATTATGGGGTTGCACGAGGTTTCTGTCGTGCTGTTGTTACTATTTATATTTTCACATGCGGTGTGACAAAAGATATATATATATATATGTGGGGGGGGGGGGGGGNTATTATTTGCAAGTGTGGTGAGACAAGGCGGGCATTTACTTTACTATTGCACACGTGGCGAGACAAGTTAGGTTATGTCAGGGATCGATTTGTGATGACTTGTGATGGCCTGGGGGCATTCTTGTTGTTTATATTTGTGTAGTGGTACACCTACCTGTATGAGCTCTATCTTGTGAAAGTCGTGCGAAAATATTCTACGTGATGTTTGTTCCTTTTCTTATGCTTACTAGCTGGTATGAACTATGTTAGGACACTTGCACAAGCATACACATAGTTAAGCACTCTTATCGATTAAGAGGTTTTCTTGATATTGTTAAGTATAGATGTACACCCTTGTTTACTTGCCTTCTATGTGAGAATGTCTCTATTTGGCACGTGAGTCGTCAGTGCGGTTATGAGGTGTAATGAGGGCACATGATGCCAAGTATTAGGATTCAGGTATTGGGACCGGTGAGTTGTGATTAGCCCGAGGTTCAGTACCTCGTGGAGTTTATTGACTGAAACCTGATGTGAAAGCGGTTGTTGTAGTTGAGGTATTACTTGTCTTTCTTTTATCTATTGATTGTCGGATTTAGGTTGTGTTTATGTTCATTCTTCTGTCACTATTATGGTATTTCCGCTTATAGTTGTTATATTCTTTTCTTACTGTAACTACCGTATTACTTGCCATTCACGTAGTCTTTATGTAGATATCATATTCTGTTGTTCCAATACTTATACTCGTTCAGGTTGTTTAGTCCAATAGGTGTCTTAACTGTTCCTCGTCACTACTCCACTGAGGTTAGTCTTGATACTTACTGGGTACCGCTGTGTTGTACTCATACTACACTTCTGCATATTTTTGTGCAGATCCAGGTATTAAATGTATGGAACAGTAATAATGCCTCTAAGAAATTATTATAAATGAGTGACTGCTTTAACCAACATTCATCCTTTAGTATCATTAACAGCAAAACGGCATACAACCTCCCCCCAACAGATTTTGAGCCCTAACTGAAACTACTAACTCTGCGACAAATTAATAAAACTAAACTTCAAACAGATAGAGAAGACAAGGCACTGAGAGGTTGTCGATTCACATCAAGACATAGCAATGAAAATGCTATTGCATCTTCTTCTAAACCCCAACAACCAAAAATTAATCTTTTCAAACACAAATTATTAGAAAAAAAAGGTAAGGAACAAAGAATCAACAAAAGACAAGAAAATTCAGTATACTTTTTTCCTTATTATCAATCAACATAGCTACAAAGAATAAAATAAGCAACAAAAAATAAAATAAGTAACAAAGAATTAAAATAAGAACCTGTTGGGACCAAAGGAGACTTGGGAAAGAGAAACATAAGCCCTAAGAGAATGCAACTTAGGTCAGTAGAGGTAAACCCAGTTGGTAAAATCAGAGAGTGGAGAGCTAGAGTTAGAGAAGGAGGCTATCTCATTGATGGAGAAGGAGCAGAAGAGATGGTAATATATGATATTATCTTTTTTTCAGATAACCGTTACCACAGAATAACCTACTACCAAGGTTACACAAACCGTCGCAATAGATTAATTTATGGCAACGGTTATTCTGATAATGCAACGGTTTATTTTAATAAGTGTCCTAATAGGTCAACAATCTATAGGAACCGTTGCTAAATAATTGTTGCCATATGCTCATTTTCTAGTAGTGACTTTTACACGAATTTTTAAGTGGATAAGATTGATCCAATGGTCTCAATTGAAGATGGAATTCTACGTGTTTATGAATTGAATGAAATTCAATCTCGAATAATGGTTGAACTTGCCAACAATGTAACGAAATAGCTTTGAATCTTAATAATGAGAATGTATGGTCGTAATAATGCTGTTAGAGAAGATATTTACTCGTTACTTCACAAAAGCATTTCTCAGTATGTGAAGGTGAAAGATTTGATGCGGAAGACAAAGAACAATATTGGAGGAAAAACTCTTGCTCTTCTCATTAATTCCACAAGTATTTATAGAAAAAGAAGTTAGAGAAATAAGAGAAAACCTAAACCTAATAGGAGAAGAAAACCTAAACCTAATAGGAGACCAAGACCTAAACAAGAAAAATAAATATACAAGGTAATAAGGAAAATATTACACATTCCTAATTAAACTCTGAAGATCACGAATGCCCAACTTGTCAAGTAAGAGCTCAAACTGTGATTTTC
>MDKI01149300.1:0-11758 GCA_005239505.1 Nicotiana paniculata
CTCACTGCTCAATTACTGCTTTTCCTTTAGAATCTTGCTCTAACTTGCTCGAATCTAATCATTAATTAAGTCTAAAGGAACTAAATTTATTGAAAATTTTAATTTTTCCTAAGTTTTCTTTAAAAAAAAGTAAAAATCCGACCCCGGGCCCGCTTGGTCTAAACTCGGGGTTCGGACCAAATTAGGTTTACTCATTCACTCACGAACCCAAATATACAATTAGTTTCTAAATCCGACCTCAATTCGAGGTAAATATTCAAATTTTACAAAATTCCCTAATTCTACCCAAACCCTCAATTTTTACCATGAAAATTTCTTAGTTTTTGATTTAAAAGTGATGAAAAACAATGAGTAATTGAAAGAGTAAAGTTTATAATTGATTACCTATGACTAGGGGATGATATTTGGGGAAGAAATTCGCTCCTAGGGCTATGGGGTTCGAAAATATGAAGAAGAAGAAGTCTGACCGTTTTATATATATTTTTCTGCCAGTTATTCTACTTCGTTTATCATGTCAAACAATCCCGAAACTCGATTTTTATGCCTCCAATGGATTCCTTGTGAAGTTCTAGTCAGGTTAGGCTTTTCAGTCATTCAATTTGACCTTATAATGAAGGAGATATGTAGGTTTTAATATTTGCAAATAGTGTAGATTTTTAATACACCGTCAATGACAATTTCGTAATTAACCTGAAAAATCTAGCAACCTTAGTAAAATGACCATAAAATCCTCATACGATGTCCAAATTCGATGAATCTTTTTGCTACGGGTCCGTAATTATGATACGGATCTAATTCTTCATTCAAAACAGAAATCGGAGCTTATTTGTTCAATATGATATCATTTATGCTTGAAGAAACGACGTTGAAGCATAAGAAAGAACGAGTGCAACACAACCCAAACCTATTTGAAACTCACCCGAGCCCTCGGGGCTCTAAACCAAATATGCGCGCAATTCTAAAATAATCATACGGACTTGCTCGTGCGATCAAATCATGAAAATAACATGTAAAACTATAAATTAAACCTCAAAACTCATTACTTTTCTCAAAAACACTTAAAGTTCACTATTTATCAACCGGAGGTCCGAATAACGTCAAATAAATTCCGATTCTCACCAAATTTCACATACAAGGCTTAAATATCATAACAAACCTGTATCGAGCTCCGGAATCAAAATACGTTCTCGATACCAACAGTTTCAAATGTTAATTCATTTATTTATTTCATTAATAATTCAGCAAAACAATTTCTTTCAAAAATTAATTTCTAAGGCTTGGGACCTCATAATTCAATTCCGGACACGCCCAAGTCCCATATTTTACTGCGAACTTCCCGGGATCATTGAAACACAGATCCGAGTCTGTTTACTCAAAATGTTGACTCAAGTCAACTAAAACCAAATTTTTAATTCTAAAAATCATTATTTCTTATATTTTCGCATAAAAGCTTTCCGGTTTCACGTCTGAACTGCGTATGCAAATTGAGGTAGTTAAAATTAATCTTTTTATGGATAATAAGCCTAGAATGGAGTCTAAATTCATAAAATGACCTCTTGGGTCGTCACAGAATCGGCCTAAGGCGGCTATCCGCCTTGTCAACCTTTGCACGGCTTTAACGCTATCCACGATTGTGATGTCTTCGATAGCCTTGATTTTATCGGGATTGATTTTTATACCCGGATTTGACACCATAAAGCCGAGGAACTTTCCCAAACCGACCCCGAAAGCACATTTCTCGGGGTTGAGCTTCATGTTGTATTTTTTCAGTATTTTGAAGGTTTCCTGCAAATGTGTCAAATGATCCTCTGCGTGCAGTGACTTAACTAACATATCATCAATATATACTTCCATTGACTTACCTATTTGTTCTTCAAACATTTTATTACTAGGATTTGGTAGGTAGCACCAGTATTTTTTAGCCCAAAAGGCATTACGTTATAGCAATATGTGTCATACTTAGTGATAAATCAAGTCTTTTCCTAATCCTCCAGGTTCATTTGAATTTGATTGTACCCGGAGTAGGCATCGAGAAAACTAAGGATCTCGTGTCTGGTCGTGACATCGATCATGCGATCGATGCTAGGCAAAGGAAAAGACTCTTTGGGACATGCCTTATTTAAATCTTTATAATCCACACACATTCTAAGTCTGTCCCTCTTTTTAGGGACTACAACTACGTTCGCGAACCATTCGGGATATTTACTTCCCGAATGGATCCTATTTTGAGAAGTTTAGTTACCTCGTCCTTGATGAATGCATGTTTTACCTCGGACTGGGGCCTTCTCTTTTTTTTTTACTGGTCTGAACTTCGGGTCCAGACTCAATTGATGTGTTGTTATCTCTGGAAGGATCCCCGTCATATCTAAGTGGGACCAAGAAAAATAATCCATGTTATCAATAATAAATTTAATGAGTTTTTTCCTGAGTTAGGGGGTTAACCCCGTTCCCAGGTATACCTTTCGACCAGGCAGGTACTCGATCAGTATGCAGCTCCTCGACTGTCGATTTGGTGGCATCGGAATCTTCAGGAATAATTAAGGATCGAGGGATCCAATAATCGTCATCTTCTTCTTCCATTCCCTGCTTTTCCGATTCAGTGGAGGCTGGTGGATGTGGTTACTATTTGGCTTCCTGCTTTCCTTTGACCTCCGATCCCTTTGTCATCGAAAGTGCCGATATTGGTATTACCTCATCGACCGCGGACATTTCCTTTGCAGTGTGCTGCTCCCCATATACCATTTTCACCCCGTCCGGTGTTGGAAATTTCATCAGTTTGTGGAGAGTCGAGGGGATTGCCCTCATATTGTGAATCTAGGGCCTCCTGAGTAGGGCGTTATACCTCATGTCGCCCTCGATTACATGAAACTTGATTTCTTGAATAGTTCCAGCTACGTTCACCGGTAGAACAATCCCTCCTTTAGTTGTTTCGCTGCCCATGTTGAAACCATTCAGGACCCGAGTTACGGGTACGATTCGATCTTGCAGGACGAGTTGCTCCATGACCCTCGATCGGATGATGTTTGTCGAGCTACCTGGATCCACTAAAACATGCTTAACTTGAATTTTATTCGTAAAGATAGAAATTACCAGAGCGTCATTGTGGGGTTGGGAAATTCCTTCTGCTTCCTTGTCGTTGAACAATAAAGTGCCTTTTGGCACATAATCTCGGGTCCGTCTTTCCCTAGTAATTGCTCGGGTCCGTCTTTCCCTAGTAATTGATACTTTGGTGCGTTTGAACATGGGCCCTTGTGGGATATTGACCCCGCCGATGATCATATGTATCACATGTTATGGCTCCTCCTGTTCATTTTTTTCGTTGGCATCCCTTTTTCTGAAATGATTCTTGGCTCGATAACTTAAGAACTCTCGAAGGTGACCTTCGTTGAATAGATGGGATACTTCCTCTCTTAGTTGCCTACAATCTTCAATTATGTGGCCATGTGTGCCGTGGTACTTACATATTAGATTAGGACTTCTTTGGGAAGGATCGGTCTATATGGGCTTGGGCCATCTAATATCTTTGATTCTTCCAATTGCCGATACAATACCTGATGCGTCGATATTAAAGTTATACTCCGATAATCGAGGTGCCTCTGTGGGATCGGTGTGCTTATCAAAACCATTTTTGCTCATAAGTCCCCGAGAACTTTGTCCTCGATCACTTCTTCGATCGTTTCGGGTGGAAGTGCATCCGGCACTGTCATTCCTGCGATCTGCAATGTATGGTTGATATCAGTCTTTGTTCGACCGAGGTTCCCTATCGATATCTCTATGATTCCTGGTTGCGGACACGGAACTGGAAGGAGTTCCTAATTGGTAATCTTCAACTCTGATCTTCGATTGGTACAGATTATGCACATCAACCCAGATCACCGCCGGATATTCGATCAAGTTTTGATTCAGTTGACGTGATGCTATCGAACTTCATTCATTCAACCCCTCAGTAAAGGCTTGAACATCCCAATCATCTGTGACTGGTGGAAACTCTATGCGTCCCATTTGGAACCAAGATACGAACTCCCTAAGCATTTCATTATCCTTTTATTTTACTTTGAAAAGGTCTGATTTCCTCGTCACAACCTTTATGGTCCCGACATGTGCCTTTACGAAAGAATCCACAAGCATGGTGAATAAGTCAATGGAATTTGGCGGTAGATTATGGTACCAAATCATTTCCCCTTTCGATAGAGTCTCTGCGAACTTCTTCAATAAAACAGATTCGATCTCATCATCTTCCAAATCGTTACCTTTGATGGCACATGTATAAGAGGTGACATGCTCGTGGGGATCGGTGGTCCCATTGTACTTAGGAATATCTAGCATAAGAAACTTCTTGGGAATAGGCTTCGGAGCCGCACTTGGAGGAAACGACTTCTGTACAAATTTCTTCGAATCCATCCCTTTCAAAATTGGAGGTGCCCCTGGTATCTGATCAACCCGGGAGTTGTACGTTTCCACTTTCTTATCATTTACCTCAATTTTCTTCTCTCCCGATTCGATTCGTTTGGTGACCTCCTCGAGCATCTTCATTATTGCGGATTCAATCCTCGATTCGTTAGTATTCGACCTTTCTGATACTGGCTCGGTCTGGCGGGCGGCTTCTGGTTCGACCCCACTCGGAGTTCGATGCTGATTTTGTAGCTGTGCAATAGCGGCTTGTTGAGCCTGTAGCATCTCGAATATCACTTGGAGACTGACTCCTCCATCTCCTCCGCCCTGTGTACCTCGACCACCAGATCGGCCTTCTCTGCGTACACTCCCTTCAGGGTCCGCGCCCAGATCCGTATTCAGAGCGATATGCGAACTGACGTCGACTGGATTGCCAATCGTTGCTCCCTCGAGATCAGCTTGTGGTACCTCGACCCTTGGAGCAACTATGTTGTCGTTTTACCCGTGAAATCCGAGGCCACTGTCACCATGTGAGGGTGTTGTTTGTGAGTTTGACATATTTTTAACCTGAAAACAAAAATACTTGACAATAGCAAGCGTAAAGTTGTGTGTGTTATGGGAATCAGTATGGAATAATCACTATTATCCTTAGCCCCACAGTGGGCGTCAAACTATTTACCCTAAAATTTGGATAACAATTAAACTTATATTATGGTTTTAAGGATATGTGATTTCACCCAATACCAATTGACAAATGCGTAAGTAAATGACAGAATTAAAATAGAAATGAATCAAACCATTATGCAAACTGAGCCTCGACCTCAAATTAAGGTACTCTCGAGGTGATAACAGTATTAGAACAATTAAGAAAAAATAACTCAGATGAGAAATAGCGAGCAAGAAAGAAAGAATTGTATAGCTTTTTCTCAGTAAAAAATGATGCCTACAAATGATTGAAACTCCTCTTTATATAGTAGAGGAATCCTAATTATGGTATATCTCTAATTACAGAAGGAAATCGTATAATCAGCTAATTAACCGCTTCTGATTTGATTCGTTCCGAGATTCATGCCACGATCCTCGACCAATCACGGATATCTCGCTCTTTCTGTTACTAAATTATCCCCGATGTTATTCGAAGTCTATCTCCCCTAGCGTCGATTGATACCAACCTCGATCTCGAAAGAGACTTCGATCTCGAACTCTGTGCTTCTACTCTTCGATGCAACGTCTTATCCTCGACCAAATAAAGAAATCGGATAGTCCCGATTTCTACGGTATAAAGTGTGTTATGTCTAAACACCTCAAAGTTATAGGAGTCGTTGTGAGCCAAAAGTCAAAGATAGAAAATAAGATGCAGTATGTTTGTTTTCCTCGTGGTTTCGCTTCAATGAAACGAAGAAGAGAAAAGGGAAATAAAACAAAAAAACTTCTCAATCAATGAAATTAAAATCAATATTTATGTTTGTTTCATAAATTCGTGGAGTGCAAATATTGTACATCCAAACAGAATCCCATGACCCTGATCATTTGCTGCAAAATGAGACTTTATTTATTAAAAGAATAATATAAATAAACAATAAATGCTGGTGTTTTATTCGTAATTTTTGTTCTTTTTTTTTTCCTTCTATATGTTGGTGCAGGAAATCTTGAGAATTATAAAGTTAATTATCGTTCTTTCTAGGACAGATTAAAAGGGAAGTATATCGATTATATTGGGACAGAGGAAGTATAATTTATCTTTTTAAAATAAATACTGTAATTATTTTCTTTGATAAGTAAAAATAATACTAAGCATTTCATAATCCATCTATGAGAAGTTATTTTCTTTTTTGCAAAGCAACTCTTTCACATACTTAAATTATTTGGTGCAAACATGGAAAAATCCAAAATTACAGTCCAGTCATCACGGCAACGTTCTAAAGTTTGTATTATTCAAATCAAGAAGCTTTTTCTTTGAGAACTAATCAACAGTGTGTAATTGTGGATCAACAAGACTAGTTGCCTCTGACTTGTAATGATTTTTAGACAACGGCAGCACGGTGCAAAGCATCTCATATTGATGCAGGTTTCAAAGAAGAGTCGCACCCAAAAGCGGCTAGAGGGTCTAGCAACTAAAACATTGCTTTAGATCCCAAATTCTAATTTTTTTAAACATGTATTTGATATTTACATTGGAGTTTAAAGCTTCGACTAATTTGAATTTGCACCACTTAAGGCCTAATAAAAAGGAAAATGCACTCTAATAGTATATTATCCATAGGGTTCAAATCTGAAATATCTGATTAAAGTAGGTTAGATCAGTATTTTAAAAGGTGTAGGCGTAAGGTGTAAGACCTGAGGCACGGGGCCTAAGCCCCATAGGTATTTTATTTTTAATATTTATAAAATAATATAATTACAATAAATATTTATAAATAGGTAAAATTGCATAAGAAAAAGAAAAAAAAAAAAATATATATATATATATATATATATATATATATATATTTATTTATTTATTTAGAAGCTCAAGTAACTTGAGTCGAAAAGAATACAGTTTTCTATATGGAGGAACAAAAAGGATGACTAATATTGAACTTGCTGCTATGAAGGAGTGTGGAGTTCTCTTTGTATTTGTAAAAAAAATGTAAATATTCGTTGCTTTTGGGATATATTATCAGACTAGCGGACAAGATAAAGAATTGGGAAAGACCATGAATTGGGCTTCAATCAATAAAAAGGGTCTTGACTTTTAAATTTAATACATTTCAGTACCTTTTTAAAACTTTTGAGTAATTACCAAGCTGAATTTTGAGAATTGGGTATTATATGAAAGACTTTTTCAACAAATTTTGTTTTAATTTGAAAAAATCTCTGGAGCTTACGCCGCTCGGGCGTACGTCCCAAATTGTTGGGCGTACGCCTCTTGAGACTTTCACCCTACACCATCGTCTCAGGACGTTTTTGGTGCGCCTCGCCCCGCTCCGAAAACGCCTTTTAAAATATTGGGTTAAATCATATTCATTCCACCACAATCATTGGAGATGAAGCCCAATTTTTATCAATAATAGATTTACACATTATTTAAAAAAAAAATTGAGTATTTCAAAATAGAAAAGTAAAATCTTTTATAAAAAGTAAAGAAAACTTTTTAGTTTGCTACTGATATAACCGCTTTCGTTACTCCACTAAACGATATAAAAATTTGTGTTATTTACATTTTACGATTGACATCATTAGTAAAATACCTACATTATTTTTCTCTTTTTTATATTTTTCGCTAGAAAATATTTAATAAGTTTTTAGTCTCTATTTTAATATCTCTAATAGTTCAAATCTTTATTATTATTTTTTTTATATATTTCTCATCAGAAAACGTGTACTACACTCTTATATTTTCTTTTTTGGTTTCTGCAAAGAGCAAATTTTCGATAAGCTATATTATTCCATAAAAAAATAATTTTTCAATAAAAAACTAGAGTTGAAGAATACTATTGAATAAGCTATATTGCATAATAGCACATTCTTAATTTTTTTCCTCTGAAGATTTCAAGCATTGAAATATATTGGAAAATCAAATACAGTAATTATTTTGATATCAAATTATTAACTTCTTGAATTTGGTTTTATTTCCTAAGATCAATAATATCTTAAGAGTGATTAAATGATTTATAAAAGAAATTATTAATAACTTTACATCTCGAAAAGTTAGAAAAAATAATTTTCAAATAATATATATATGAATGAAGGTTTCGTTAAAGACCTCCAATTAAATTTTTGCTTTAGGCCTCCAAATCTTATTGAGCCGTCCTTGATTGCATCTCAAGAAGTGTGATGTAGACAATTTATCACGGCTCGCACCCGTAATCCATAGATCACGTGAAGAAAACTTTATCGTTACAACAATGCTTCATTTGTAATGATTCTTGAGAAGAGGAAAAGAAATTCCAAGAAAAGGAAAGCAAAGACTTGATTCACAACCACATGCTTCAGCTTCTTCAACAGACCATTCATTTTTTAAATACTTATCCTGAAATAAAGTACATTTAAGAAAACAGTGGAACACAAGGGAAAGTGAAGATTTTTTGTTTTGGTTATCCACGTATATATGAAGAGCAAGTCTTATTTTTTAGTAATAAAAAGACACGCAAATGGTGGCTAAGTTTTGTAGGGGTTGTTTATTTTTGGCAAAAGAAAACAATTCCTTCATTATCACCACAAATGTGGCTGAGAATTTAGTGGAAAAACAAGACCAGGGAATTTCCTCTATTATACATTGTTTTCATATACACCTTTTTCCTCAATCCAAAAGGTTACTAAAACTTGAGAAATATCTTGAAGTGAAATGTCGTAGAAATATCTTAATAGTATGGCAACCCCTTTTAGCAAAAAATATCTTAGAGTCAAAACATTTCCTAAAGCTGGTTCTTCTTTATTTACATTGTGCTTATATTTTAATAGCTTCTTCTCAGTATTGGTTAGGACCGATAATATAATTAAGAAGGGTTAGACTTAGATATCCTCACTCAAATTACGTTTAATTTAAGGAAAGGAGCAAGAAAACCAGACTTCCCCAAGTGAAGTAACTTTAATTTCTTTCTTTTTTCCCCTTAATCTATGTTGCCTGGTGCATGTTGGACGGGTTCGATATTATTTTGAAAAGTCCATGCAACATAGATTAAGAAGGAGTAGAAATGAATTATCTCAAATCATATGTTAATTTGGTTTCTAACTTTTGGAATGGAAATGATTTGTTTCCACATAAGTGTATGAAACATCGAACTGAAGTGTTAGGAAGTTAGTGTTTGAACTCGTAAATTAGTGTATGAACACGTGAATTATCGTTTGAACTCGCATTACAATTCAAATAGTGACAAAGAACTGTGACCTCTTTGTTACTGAACTGTACTCTTGAAGACCAAACAAGAATTCATACATCTTCACTTTTTCTTTTATAATGGTGATTAGGGGCGTCAAACGGATTGGTTCGACTAGGATAAAATATTTGACCCGACCCATATTTAATATAGATAGAAAATGAGTTAACTGGTAAATAATATGGATATTCATATTATACATGGCTTCTTGAATATGATCACTTTTAGGAGAATTTTTAATCTCTCAAACTTGAGGAACCCCCAATGAGTTTTTGCAAATGAAAAAGTTAAATCCATTGATTATCTATTTTTTACGTGGATAATATGGATTGTATCCATATTCGACCCATTTTTAAAAAGTTCACTGTCCAACCCATTTTTAGTGGATAATACGGATGGATAACTGTTTTTTTTATCTATTTTGCCATCACTAATGGTGATATCTAGATCAACTTATGTGCTACTTGACTATGTTGGTCTTTAAGCTTAGTTTAGCTTAATTTTAAGCTTGGTGTAGCTTAAAGAGAGTGAAGAAAAATGGTGGGAAAAGAAATAGAGGGAAATAAAATTTTGAATTAGTGCAATTTGTCCCTCATTGGAAGAAGGAAAGAAAATCTATGTGTATATATAGAGAAGCTCTTCTTCTAGCTCTTAAAGAGTTGAGAAGAAGGCAAGCCTCGCGCTGTGGTCGGCGTTGCTCGCTCGTGTTCGGATTCGGTCAAAGATCGATTGATTGATTAATCTTTTTAGACAAAGGTCCGGTCCGTTTTTCTTTCCGGATTATTTTAAATTCGTTTTTAATTTTCCTGCAATCTTCACACCTGTTCCAACAACTATGGCTGTTCTGAAAGGTTGCAAAACTTTTTCAGAAGTTCTGAAAGGTTGCAAAACCTTTTCAAAACCTTGAATCCCAGAATCTTTACTTACTATATTTTCTGATCTTCTTCTTCTTCTTCTGCACAAAAATATTCCAGTGTGTTTTACGACCATCAAGTGGTTCGCCGATCACTGGAGTTTTTGGTACCGATACACTGGAGAGTTAAATCGTTCTATTCTGGGAGGATATATTCAAAAACCTCGGGTACTTGAGGGGAAGAATTTTCTTAAGAGACACACTATGTATTCAGTGGGCTCGGTTTATTCTTGTATTATTTTTTATTTTTTTTCAGAAGTGAAGCTGAGGACACCTGGACTAGTGCGCTCGCGGTCAGCACGCGCTAGTCAGGTTCCTTACTGTCCCAGATAAATTCCAATAGCGCGACCGCGCTAGAGCCTGCACTAGTGAGGTTTCTCACTGTTTCTGTATTTTCAGAAAATTTATTATTTTATTTTACAGCAATACAGATGAATAACAATCTTAAGGAAATTATTATTATTATTTTCTTTCTGTATTCTTTTTGTGGAGATTAAAACCAGTGTGTTTTCTACTCCTTCTGAATTTTATTATTCTGCTTTGAAGATATAAAAACTTCATCAGAGTTTTGAAATTCAGAAAATGATTTGAAGAACATAAAAACTTCATCGTTTTCTGTGAAACAGTATATAAAAACTTCAGCTTTTATTTATTATACATACTGTTTATTGTTGATTACATTATTGTTTACTGTTCTGGTTTTGCCATTGATTGAACTCTTCTGTTTTTGATAGTGAGAAATGGAAATTGATAAGGGAAATTCTTATGCGACTGTTGCGGCAACGACGATACCCTCGTCAAGCCGGACTGCTATTCCACCAGCAGAAAAATCAGGAAAATTTTCTGGATCCAACTTCAAAAGATGGAAGCAAAGGGTGTTCTTCTGGCTACCACACTTGGTATGCAGAAATTCACTAGTGAAGAACCTCCAGTGCCTGCTGCGGACATGCCGGACAACGAGAAGTTCATGATTGTTGAAGCATGGAAGAAGGCAAATTTTCTTTGCAAAGGCTATATCCTAAGCGCTTTAGAGGATGACTTGTACAATATGTACCGTGCGATGAATACTTCGAAAGAATTATGGGATGCACTAGAGAAGAAGTACAAGACGGAAGATGCATGCTTGAAGAAATTTGTGGTTGCCAAGTTTCTAGACTATAAAATGATAGACAGCAAAACTGTGGGAACCCAAGTTCAGGAGCTTCAACTTATTTTTCACGACCTTATTGCTGAAGGTATGGTCGTGGATGAAGCATTTCAAGTGGCTGCAATGATTGAAAAGTTTCCTCCTTCATGGAGAGATTTCAAGAACTATCTTAAGCACAAGCGCAAATAAATGAAGTTGGAAGATCTTGTGATTCGTCTCAAGATTGAGGAAGACAACAAAACAGCCGAGAAGAAGTCTCGTGAAAATTCAACGATCATGGGAGCTAATATCGTTGAGGAGACTGCTCCAAAAAGTAAGAAAAGGAAGAGATCTTATGTACAGACTAAGGAGCAGAACAAAAAGAATTTCAAGGCCAACTGCCATAACTGTGGAAGAGTTGGTCACAAAGCCCCTGATTGTCGTCTCCCGAAAAAGGATAAGAAGAAG
>MDKI01011319.1:0-42575 GCA_005239505.1 Nicotiana paniculata
ACTCCCTACGAACAAGGGAAATCTGACCCTCAGTTATAAGGGTTGAATATCTTTCAACACTTTAAAGAGAAGAAGATTGGTCTACAAGAAATTGACTATCCCTAGCAAAAACAAACTCAGCAAGAACAATTTCATCGACTCCAGGTTCACGAAGGCGTTCACCTCTACCTCTAGAAAAAGACCGAGAAACCCTAAACCTTGGAAAAACTAGGGATCTAGTGGAAGGAGAAGGAACTATCTGAGAAGAAGAGGACCCCCTTGAAGGACTGGATCCTATACTTCTAAGTCTACCACCCCTCCGACTCCTAGTCGGAGCAGAAGATGGCGTTAAACTTTCAATATCAATTACTCCTTGAGGTTGGTTTGAACAAGACATGTTTACAAAGGCAAGAAGAAAGTTGTTTACAAAAGAAAAAGTTAGAAAAGTGTTTCTTGGAAGCAAAGAAAAGAAGAAAGGTATTTATACTTGAGGACAACCGTCAAACATGGGGAAAAAAAAGAAAAATAATGATAAAAAGTCATAATTGAAGATGTCACTTCGGGACTGGAACAGCCGCAAAAAGCCCTAAAAGGTGCCGAGTAAATGCATAACCAATCGGAAAAGGACACGTGGTATGAGCTTTAAATGGAAGTGACAAACGACGCCTATGGTGCGGAGAAGGATACAATGATTCGAGGAAAAGAGGCGGCAAAATATTCCCGCAATAAATGAATATCCACTTACCAAATATTAATCGTTAAATATATGGTAAGTGGGGGGACTATATGTATTGGTAAAAAAGAGTTTCACACGTAAGCCAGCTTTTGACAACTCAGCCAGTCACGTGGACACGAAAAACACGATAGCTGGATGTGATTACTAGAAGAGGTACGGAACAAAGAGGCACGATTCAGTAAACCCTCGAGCTTATCAGCCACGGGAAACTCAACCTAATCAAAATAGGGAAGAGGCACGGTCAAAATGAATCTAGACAAAGCTACGAGAAGATTCAAAGGCCCACAATTGATTACTCGAACGTTATGTAACCGTACCCCAATTATCATTATCCTTTGTAATGCCTCATTAATGTCATAATTAGTCATTAATGAGCAACCATAGAAAGAGTTGTACGTTATAGGAATCTCATATATAAGGGAGGGGAATACAGCTGGTAAAGGCATCTGATTCTCGAATATAATTGACTTCGCTTTTCTACATTTCTGCAATATGGTCTGTTATTCATTTTTCTCCATTTCCTTGATTATCAGTAACCCGTATTCATCTTAAAAATAAGCTTTAGTCAAAGGGTCTAATTCTTTGGTTAAACACCAGGTCCAGTCATCCAGACCTATGCAGATGGCATGGGCTATACCATACGAAAATCTAGGAATCGAGCAGAATTCTAGTTTTATATCCCTAAAATGCCAAAAATATAGAACAGTCATGGTGAGATGATGACTATAGTTCCTAAGGTCGTTTTTTATGGGCCCGCAAAATTTTAGGCGATCCGGGTCCAGCCGCCCGGCCCATGTAGATGGCGTGGGCTATACCACGCGAAAATTTGGGAATCTGGTGGAATTTCAGTTTTATGGCCCTAAAATGCCAGGAAGTGTGAAACGGTCATGGTGAGGCAATGACTATTGCTCCTTGAGTCATTTTTAATGGGCTGGCAAAATTTTCAGCAATCTAGGTTCAGTCACCCAAAACCATGCAGACGTCGTGGGCTATAGCACATGCAAATCTGGAAATCGTATGGAATTCTAGTTTTATGGCCCTAAGAGGTTAAAAATGAGGAATGGACATGGTGAGTCAATGATTATTGTTCCTTGGGTCATTTTTGATGGGTGAGTAAAAGTTTAGGCAATCAGGGGCCGGTCGCCCAGACCTATGCAAATGGCGTGAGTTGTAGCACCCGAAAATTTGAGAATTGGACGGAATGCCACTTTTATGGACCTATAATGAGGCAATAACTATTGTTTCTTGGATCGTTTTCTATGGGCCGATAAAATTTGGCAAACCGGGGCCGGTTGCCCGGCCAATGAAAATGGCGTGGTCTATAGCACACGAAAATATGAGAATCAAGTGGAATTCCAGTTTTATGGACCTAAAATGCCAAAAAATGAGGAATGGATATAGCGAGGAAATGACTATTGTTTCTTGGATCACTTTTGATGGCCCAGCAAAACTTTACGCGATCTAGGTCCAGGGACCCATGCAGATGGCATGGGCTATAGCACATGAAAATCTGAGAATCCGACAGAATTTATGTTTTATAGCCCTAAAACGCCAAAAATGAATAACGGACATGGAGAGGCGATGCCTATTTTTCCTTGGGTCATTTTTTATGGGCCGACAAAATTTTAGGCGATCCAGGTCCAGTCGCGTGGACCCATACAGATGGCATGAATTCAAGTTTTATGGCCCTAAAATGCCAAAAAATGAGGAACAATTTTGGCAAGGCAATGACTATTGTTCCTTGGGTAGTTTTTGATGGGTAGAAAATTTTAGGCGATCCAGGTTCGGTCGCCTATACCCATGCAGATAGTGTGGGCTATAGCATACGAAAATCTAAGAATCAAGCGGAATTCGAGTTTATGGTCCTAAAATGCCAAAAAATGAGGAACGATCATGGCTAGCGATAACTATTGTTCCTTGGGTCATTTTTTATAGGCCGGCAGAATTTTAGGTAATCTAGGTCTGATCGCTCGGACCCATGCAGATGGTTTGGGTTATAGCACATGAAAATACGGGAATCACGCGAAATTCCAGTTTAATGGCCCTAAAATGCCAAAAAATGAGGAACGATCATGGTGACAATGAATATTGTTCCTTGGATTGTTTTTGATTGTACTGTAAAATTATAGGCGATCCAGGTCCGGTTTCCTGAACGCATGCAGATGGCGTGAGCTTTAGCACACAAAAATTTGAGAATAGGGAAAAATTCAAGTTTTATGGCCCTAAAATGCCAAAAAATGAGGAACGCTTGTGGCAATGCAATGACTATATTTCCCTAGGTCATTTTGATAGGCCGATAAAACATTAGGCGATCCAGGTCCGGTCACTCGGACCCACGCAGATGGTCTGGGCTATAGCACACGAAAATTAGGGAATCGGACAGAATTCCAGTTATATGGCCTTAAAATGCCAAAATATGAAGAACGGTTATGGAGAGACAATGACTATTGTTCCTTTTGTAATTTTTGATGGTCTGATAAAATTTTACGCGATCCAGGTTGCTCGCCCGGACCACCCATGCATATGGCGTGGGCTATAGCATACGAAAATCTCGGAATTGGACGAAATTCCAGTTTTATGGCCCTAAAATTCCAAAAAAAAAAGGAAAGATCATAGAGAGGCAATGATTATTTCTCCTTGGGTCGTTTTTTATGAGCCGGAAAAATTTTAGGCGATTCGACTCCGATCACTCGAACCCATGCAGATGGCATTGGCTATACCACATAAAAATTTGGGAATCGAGCGAATTCCAGTTTTATGGCCTTAAAACGCCAAAAATATGGAGTGGCTATGGCGAGGTGATGACTTGTCATGACCCAAATTCCCAACCCATGGGATCGTGATGGCGCCTAACACCATACTTGCTAGGCAAGCCAATGTTATAACTTAACTAACCTTTTCTTTTAAAATTTTACTTAAACACAATAGAAAAATTCATAAAGAGAAGGAAATCTAATACTTTCCAATAAATGTAATCAGGAATAATATTCGATATGATGAAACGAACCACGAACTAAAACTAACTATATAACCACCCAGGGTCTGGTGTCACAATTCATGAACTACTAAAGAGTACTACAAATAAATGGGCTGAAAGAAATATGTCTCTGTTTTGAATTAAATAAAACAGTATCTACATAAATAAGGGAAGACTCCATGAATCTGCGGACGCCAACAGATCTACCTCGTGTCTCCGCGTAATAACTTAACTATGCTCAAAGAATCAGCTCTGACCAGTACCTGGATCTGCACAAGAAGTGCAGCGTGTAGTATCAGTACAACCGACCACATGTACTGAGTAAATGTCGAGCCTAACCTCGGCGAAGTAGTGACGAGGCTAGGACATGACACCACATAAAACTTGGACATGTATAAACATACTAGCAGCAATAATAGCAATTAAAGAGTTAACATTATTTCCAATAATGGGAAGGGATCATGCTATGGGGAATTTAACATAAGGAGTGAGAAAAACAACAAGATAGCAATAAACAGTAATCAACAACAATTTGAAGTAACAAGGATAGAAAAGGATATCGCACGGAACCACCCTTCGTGCTCTTACTCTCATCCTCCCCATATCATAAATAAGCATACATGGTATCACCCTTCGTGCTTTTACTCTCACAATGTATTTCATTTAGGCACGTCATCACGCTTCGTGCTTTTACTCTCACAATGTATTTCATTCAGGCACGGCATCACCCTTCGTGTTTTACACTCTTTCCTCACAATATAATTCATTCATGCACGTCATCACCCTTCGTGCTTTACACTCCTCCTTACCAATCACAGAATCATTAACAACATATAAAGAGGAATTTCGCAGGAAATCAATATTTCATCGTGGTTTCTATTTTCATTTATCATTTCAATATCAATTCAATATTCACAATATTATCCATCATGGTGGAACCGGGTACCAAACTTCCAACATTTCAACAATAATGATAATCACAAGTAATATGCTTTACAAGTACCAAAATAACAAAAATTTACTTTTACTCGCATTTTATGACATGACCACAATGTATAGGTACTCGTCACCTCACCTATAGATGTTGTGCGATATTAATACAGAATATCTAGGAATCGTGCGAAATTTCAGTTTTATGACCCTAAAACGCCAAAAACGAGGAGCGGTCATGGCGACGCATTGTCTATTGTTACTTAGGTAGTTTTTGATGGGCTGTCAAAATTTTAGGCGATCCTGGTCGATGCCTGGACCCATGCGGATGGCATGGAAAGCACATGAAAATCTGGAAATCGGGTGGAATTCCAATTTCATGACCTAAGCAACCTAGTGCTCTGATACCAACTACGAAATCCATGGTGATCCGCTCCCACTTCCACTCGGGAATCTCAATCTGCTGCATCAAACCACCGGGTCTCTGGTGCTCATACTTAACCTGGTGACAGTTCAAGCACTGAGCTACATATGCGGAGCCGATATCCCCACCTTTTCCCCGATTCAGGTACCATTCTATGTCCGTTCGAGGACGAACGTTTGTTTTGGAGGTGGAGATTATGATGACCCAAAAGATCATACCGTTTAATTTTAGCTAACTCAGTATTCTGAGGCTGTGAAAGCCTCATTTTATCTCACCTCGATGTGCGTGCGCAGCCTGGGTGTGTAGCCGGGAAGTCGTTAAGTGGAAAATTGATAAAATGATGACTTTGTATTAATTATTTGAGTAAAGTTGGCTTTGGTCAACATTTTTGGTAAACGGACCCGGACCCGTGATTTGATGGTCTCGGAGGGTCCGTAGGAAAATATGGGACTTGGGCGTACGCCCGGAATCAAATTTCGAGGTGCCAAGTCTGAGAAATGAACTTTTGAAGAAAATTGTTTTCTGAAAAATATAAAGGTTTTTAAAAATGAGATTTGATGTGAACCATGTGATACCGTGCCCGTATTATTGTTTCGGAGCCCGGAATCGGTTCAATATGTCTTATATGTGTTATCTGTGAAATTTGGTGGGAAACGATCTTAGTTTGACGTGAATCGGATCAAAAATGGAAAATTTAGAAGTTTTGGAAGTTTAAAGAAATTTCATTGATTTTGAGGTTTAATTCGACGTTCATGATGTTATTTTGGTGTTTTGATTACTTGAATAAGTCTGTAAGATGTTTTTGAGGTTGTGTGCATAATTGGTTTGGAGCCCCGAGGGCTCGAGTGAGTTTCGGGTGGGTTCCGGGGTGTTTAGAGTTGAAGAATCACTGCTGGTGCACCAGTTCTGGTGCGCCCGCACCTGCGAGCCTTGGGCCGTAGGTGCGAGACCGCAGGTGCGGATAACCAGCCGCAGGTGCGGTCCAGCCCCAGCCAACCCAATTCCGCAGGTGCGACTAATTCTTTGCAGAAGCGGTTCCGCAGGTGCGGAAGCACCTCCGCAGGTGCGGCCTTTAGTGGCTTAGCCCATTTCCGCAGGTGCGATGCGACCCAGGCACTATGTGCGAGGGTCGGGCAGTGTTTAAGTTAGATGTTTCACCTTATTTCTTTTTCATTTCTTCACCCAAATAGGAGACCAAGCGCAATTTTCTCAAGATAGTTTCTTCCCAAATCATAGGTAAGTAACCCCTAACTAGTTTCTTTCAACTTCCTAATGATTTTCATAAACTTCTATCATGAATTCTAGGGTTTTAATGGTAGAAAATTGGGGATTTGGGTAGAGTTAGGGTTTTTTGATTATTTGGGAATTTGACCTCGTTTTGGGGTTGGATTTCAAAACAAATTATATGTTCGGGCTCGTGGGGGAAAGGGTGATCGGGTTTTGGTCCGAACCTCGTGTTTTCACCACGCGAGCCCGGGGTCGATTTTTGGAATTTTGGAAAGAAAGTTGGGAATTCTATATTTAAGCATTGGAACTGAATTGTTAAGCATTTATTGATGTTATTGAGTCAATTATGTCTAGATACTATTGATTTGGAGTCAGGTTCGAAAGGAAAAATGGTGCTAGAGGCTTGATTTGGATTCTTGGAGTCGAGGTAAGTGTTTGGCCTAACCTTAGCTTGAGGGAATAGGTGTTGAGTCATATGTGCTACGTGTTATTATCATGTTCAATGTATATGTGAGGTGACAAGTACCTATACCTTGTTGTCAAGCATGACCGTGAGTCATATCTTATGGTATATGTGGTTTTCTTCGATATCCACCGTGTTATGAAGTAGATTTCATTTTTGAGATTATACAATTGTTGGAAATACTTGGTTGTGAACATTGTTGATTAGTTGTTCAGTTGAGTATCATTTAGTTATGTTGTACATTCAGTGAGATTGGTTATAGTTGTGTCCCTTACCAGGACGGTTATATTTCTGTTATTGTTCCCTTGTCGGGATGTTGTAAATTATAGTTTGTATTGTGGTTCTTCCTTGCCAAATTGTTGTTCTGGTTATTGTTTGGGTGAGGAAGAGTGTAAAGCACGAGGGGTGATGTTGTGCCATGATATGAGAGATAATTCACGAAGGATACTGTCGTGCCATGATTTTATATTTAAAAGCACGAAGGTTAATGTCGTGCCGATATTGTGATTTTAAAAGCACGAAGGGTGATGTTGTGCCATGATATGAGAGATAATTCACGAAGGATACTGTCGTGCCATGATTTTATATTTAAAAGCACGAAGGTTAATGTCGTGCCGATATTGTGATTTTAAAAGCACGAAGGGTGATGTTGTGCCATGATATGAGAGATAATTCACGAAGGATACTGTCGTGCCATGATTTTATATTTAAAAGCACGAAGGTTAATGTCGTGCCGATATTGTGATTTTAAAAGCACGAAGGGTGATGTTGTGCCATGATATGAGAGATAATTCACGAAGGATACTGTCGTGCCATGATTTTATATTTAAAAGCACGAAGGTTAATGTCGTGCCGATATTGTGATTTTAAAAGCACGAAGGGTGATGTTGTGCCATGATATGAGAGATAATTCACGAAGGATACTGTCGTGCCATGATTTTATATTTAAAAGCACGAAGGTTAATGTCGTGCCGATATTGTGATTTTAAAAGCACGAAGGGTGATGTTGTGCCATGATATGAGAGATAATTCACGAAGGATACTGTCGTGCCATGATTTTATATTTAAAAGCACGAAGGTTAATGTCGTGCCGATATTGTGATTTTAAAAGCACGAAGGGTGATGTTGTGCCATGATATGAGAGATAATTCACGAAGGATACTGTCGTGCCATGATTTTATATTTAAAAGCACGAAGGTTAATGTCGTGCCGATATTGTGATTTTAAAAGCACGAAGGGTGATGTTGTGCCATGATATGAGAGATAATTCATGAAGGATAACGCCGTGCCATGATATTGTGAGGTAAAATCACGAAGGGTGATGCCATGCACTTGTTTTGGTGAGAACGAGAGTAAAGCACAAAGGGTGATGTCGTGCACTTGTTTTGGTGAGAACAAGAGTAAAGCAAGAAGGGTGATGTCTTGCACTTGTTTGTTCTCTGTTATTATTTCGATACTTAGACGGTTGCCATGTTCTGTTACTCAATAAGTGTTTTCCCCTTTGTACCCCAGCATGTTTTCCCCATATTTGTACTTAACTGTTTACTTCCTGCCGTAATTTCTGTTATATATTGTTGAATTGCACAGGTGTTTATTATTTGTCGAGTCCTAGCCTGGTCACTACTTCACCGAGGTTAGGCTCGGCACTTACTCAGTACATGGGGTCGGTTGTACTGATATTACACCCGCACTTCTTTATGTTGTGCAGATTACGGTACCGGAGCCGGTGGACAGTGATCGAGGGAGTATCCTTCAGTCCACAGGCGACACTGAGGTAGCCCTACAGGCGTCCGCAGGCCTTTGGCGTCACCTCCTATCTCATTCCTTCTCTTTCTGTCTTCTCTTGTATTTCTGAGATAGTTGTATTGTTTATTCAGACTTTGTTTTTAGTATTCTTAGACAGTCCGTGGATTTGTGGTGCCAGTTCTAGGGTGTTACTAAGGATTTTGTAGTATCAGATACTTGAAGATATTATTTTTCATAGCTTCTGCATTGTTATTTATACTTTTTATCACTTATCACTTTTTCGTTAAATGCCTAATAATAAGGAAATAAGCATGTTAACCAGAACGTTGCCTTGTCTGGCGGGTTCAACGTTAGACGCCATCATGGTCCCGATGGTGGGATTTTGGGTTGTGACAATTCCTTAAGTATTTTTTTATCGGCCGACAATATTTTAGGCGATCAGGGTCTGGTGGCACAGACCCATCTAGATGTTGTGCGATATTAATACAAAAAATCTAGGAATCGTGCGGAATTTCAATTTTATGACCCCAAAACGCCAAAAAATGAGGAACGACCATGGCAACGTTGTGTATTGTTCCTTAGGTAGTTTTTGATGGGCTTTCAAAATTTTAGGCGATCCTGGTCGATGCCTGGACCCATGCGGATGGCGTGGAAAGCACATGAAAATCTGGAAATCATGCCCAAAAAAATGAGGAACGGTTATGGTGAGGAAATGATTATCTTTTCTTCGGTCATTTTTTATGGGCCGGCAAAATTCTGGGTGATCTGGGTCCCATCACTTGGACCCATGCATATGGAATGGGCTATAGAAAACAAAAATCTGGGAATCTGGCAGAATTTTAATTTTATGGCCCTATAACGCCAAAAAATGAGGAAAGGTTATGGCAAGCCAATGACTATTGTTATTTGGGTCATTTTTTATGGGCTGGAAAATTTTTAGGCGATCCGGGTTCGATAATCGGGACCCATACAGATGGTGTGAGCTATAGCTCACGAAAATGTGGGAATCGGGCAGAATTACACTTTTATGGTCTTAAAATGCCAAAATATGAGGAACACTCATGGAGAGGCGATGAATATTGTTCATTGGGTTGTTGTTTATAGGCCAAAAAAATTATACGTGAACCGGGTCCGGTTGCCTGGACCAATGCAGATGGCATAAGCTATAGCACACGAAAATATGGGAATCGGACGAAATTTCAGTTTTATGGCCCTAATAGACCAAAAATGAGGAATGGTAATGGAGAGGCGATGATTATTGTTCCTTAGATCATTTTTTATGGGCCAGCAAAATTTTAAGCGATCCGGGTTCGGTAGCCCAGACCCATGCAAATGGTGTGGGCTATATCAGACGAAAATCTGGAAATCGGACGAAATTCCAGTTTTATGGCCATAAAATGCCAAAAAATGAGGAACGATCATGGCGTGGCATAGTTCCTTAGGTCCTTTTTTGTGGGTCGGAAAAACTTTAGGCGATCAGGGGCTGGTCGCCTGGACCCATGCAGATGGCGTGGATATAGCACACGAAAATCTGGGAACTGGGGATAATTCCGGTTCTATAGCCCTAAAGCGCCAAAAAATGAGGAACGGTCATGGCGAGGTAATAAATACTGTTCCTTGGGTCGTTTTCAATAGGCCGACAAAATTTTAGGAGATTCGGATTTGGTCACCTGGACCCATGCAGATGGCATAGGCTATAGCACCTAAAATATAGGAATCGGGCGGAATTCCACTTTTAAGATCCTAAAATGACAAAAAAAAAGGAACGGTCATGGAGAGGCGATGAATATTTTTCGTTGGGTCATTTTATATGGTTAGGACATATTTTATGCGATCCAGGTCCAGTTGCCTAGACCCATGCAGATTGCATGGGCTATAGCTTCACAAAATTTGGAAATTGGGGAGATTTTCAGTTTTATGGCCCTAAAAACGGCCATGGCAACGAGATCACTAGTGTTCCTAAGATCCTTTTTTATGCACCTAGAAAAACATTAGGCGATCGGGGTCCGATTGTCGAGACACATGAAGATGGCGTGGGATATAGCACACAAAAATTGAGGAATCAGGCAGAATTCAAGTTGTATGGCCCTAAACTGCCAAATTATGATGAATGGTTATGGCGAGGCAATTACTATAGTTCCTTAGGTCATTTTTTGTAGCCAATAAAATTTTATGTGATCCGGGTACGCTCTCCCGGACCCATGCAGATGGATATAGTACAGAAAAATCTTAAAATCAGGCAAAATTCAAGTTTTATGGCCCTAAAATACCAAAAACAAAAAGAGGAACAGTCATGGTGAGGAAATGACTATTAGTCCTTGCGTCTTTTTTTATGGAAAGTAAAATTTTAGGCGATCCGGTTTCGATCCCCCAAACCCATGCAGATGGCATGGACAATAGCACACGGAAATTTAGGAATCGGACTGATATGGCCTTAAAACACCAACAAACGAGAAACGATCATGGCGATGCGATGAATATTGTTCCTCGTATTATTTTTGATGGGTCGAAAAATCTTTAGGCGACCCAGGACCGGTCGCCTGGACTCATGCAGATGGTGTGGGCTATAACACATGAAAATCTGGGAATCAGGCGAAATTCCAATTTTATGGCCCTAAAACGCCAAAAATTGAGGAACGGTCATGGCTAGGAGATGGCTATTGTTCCTTAGGTCATTTTTTTATGGTCCGGAAATATTTTAGGTGATTCGTATCCGGTCGCCTGGATCCATGCAGATGGCTTTGGCTACAACAAAAAAAATCTGGGAATCAGGTGAAATTCAAGTTTTATGGCCCTAAAACGCCAAAAAATAAGGAACGCTCATAGAGCGGCGATTACTATTGTTACTTGGGTCATTTTTGATGGGCCGACAAAACTTTAGGCGACCTAAGTCTGGTTTCCAGACTCATGCAAATGGCGTGGGCTTACACGAAAATTTAGGAATCGGGCGGAATTCATATTTTATGGCCTAAAACGCCAAAAAATAGGAACGGTCTTGGAAAGGTGATGAATATTGTTCCTTAGGTCGTATTTCATGGCACAACAAATTTTTAGGTGATCCGAGTCAGGTCGCCAAGACTCATGCAGATGGCGTGGGCTATAATACACGAAAATTTGGGAATAAGGCGAAATTCTCATTTTATGGCCCTAAACCGCCAAAAAATGAAGAACGGCCATGGAGAGGCAATGATAATTGTTCCTTAGGTCTCTTTTGATGGTCTGATAAATTTTAGGGGATCCAGGTCGGGTCGCCCAGATGCATGAAAATGACGTGGGCTAGCACACGAAAATCTTGGAATCAGGTGAATGTTTTAGTTTTATGGCTCTAAAATGCCAAAAAATAAGGAACAGTCATGATGAGGCGGTGACTATTGTTCCTTAGTTCATTTTTGATGGTCTGGCAAAATTTTAGGTGATTCGGGTCCGGCCGCCCGGGTGCATTCAGATGGCGTGGGCTATAGCACACGTAAATCTAAGAATCAGGCAGAGTTCTAGTTTTATGGACCTAAAATACGGAAAAAATGAGGAGAAGTCGATGTCAAGCGACAACTATTGTTCCATAGGTCATTTATTATGGTTCGACAAAATTTGAGAATGAGGACCCTGTCCCATGCAGATGGTGTGGGCTATAGCACACGAAAATCTGGAAAATGAGCATAATTCCAATTTTATGTCCCTAAAATGCCAACAAATGATGAAAGGTCATGGAGAGGTAATGACTATTGTTCCTTATATCATTTTTGATGGTCTGGCAAAATATTAGGCGATTCGGTTTCGGTCTCCCGGACACATGAAGATGGCATGGGCTATAGCACATGAAAATCTTGGAATTAGGTGTAATTCAAGTTTTATTAGCCCTAAAATACCAAAAAATGAGAAACGGTTTAGGCGAGGCGATAACTATTGATGGGCCGGAAACATTTTAGGCAATCCCGGTCCGGCCGCCTAGCACACGGAAATCTGGGAATCAGACAGAAGTCTAATTTTATGGCCCTAAAATGCCAACAAACGATGAACAATCATGGTGAGGCAATGACTATTGTTCCTTATATCGTTTTTGATTGTCCGGAAAAAATATTAGGCGATTCAGTTCAGGTCTCCCGGACATATGAAGATGGCGTGGGCTATAGAACTCAAAATCGTGGAATTGGACGTAATTCCAGTTTTATGGCGATAAAATACCAAAAAATGAGGAACGACCTAGGCGAGGCGATGAATATTGTTCCTTAGGTAGCTATTGATGGGCTGGAAAAATTTTAGGCGATCCGGGTCTGGTCACCTGGACCATGCAGATGGCATGGGCTATAGCACATGAAAATCTGGGAATCGGGCGGAATTCTAATTTTATGGCCCTAAAACGCCAAAAACTGGGGACCGGTCATGGTGAGGCGATGACTATTGTTCCTTAGTTTGTTGTTGATGGTCCAACAAATTTTTTGGAAATTCGGATCCGGTTGCCCAGATGCATGCAGATAGCATGGGATATAACACATAAAAATATGGAAATCAGACGAAATTCCAGTTTTATGGCCCTAAAACGCCCAAAACTAAGGAATGGTCATGGCGAAGCGATGACTATTGTTTCTTAGGTCATTTTTTATGGTTCGAAAAATTTTTAAGCAATTCGCATCGGTCGCCCGGATGCATACAGATGGCGTGGGCTAGAGACACGAAATTCTAGGAATAGAGCAAAATTCTAGTTTTATGGCCCTATAACGCCAAAAACAAGGAATGCTCATGGCTGGTCGATTTCGATTATTCCTTAGGACATTCTTTATAGTCCGAGCATATATATTAGGCGATTCAGATCTGGTCGTCTAGAAGCATGCATATGGCATGGGCTATAATATGAAAATCTAGGATCAGACGGAATTCAAGTTTTAAGGCCTTAAAATGCTAAGAAATGAGGAACGGTCATGGAGAGGTGATGACTATTGTTCCTCAGGTCATTTATGATGGTCCGTAAAATTTTTAGTCGATTCGGGTCTTTTCCCTCAGATTTTATGATGGTCTGTAAAATATGGGACGAAATTCTAGTTTTATGGCCTTAAAATGCCAAAAAACGAGGAACGATCATGTTGAGGCGATGACTATTGTTCCTTAGTTGTTTTGATGGTCCAGAAAAACTTTAGGTGATCCTGGTCCAGTCACCCCGACCCGTATAGATGATGCGGGCTATCGCATACGAAAATCTAGGAATTGAGCGGACTTCTAATTTTATGGCCCTAAAATACAAAAACACGATGAACGTTCATGGTGAGGTGATGACCATTGTTCCTTAGGTCATTTTTTATGGTCAGGAAAAATTATAGGTGATCCGGATCTGGTCGCCCGGATGCATGCAGTTAGCATGGGCTATTGCACATGGCAATCTAGTAATCGGGCGGAATTATAGCCCTAAAATGCCACAAAAGAGGAACATTCATGGTGAGGTAATGAATATTGTTCCATTGGTCATTCATGGTTCGAAAAAATTTTAAGCGATTCTGGTCCGATCATCTGGATGCATATAGATGGCGTGGGTTATAGCATATAAAAATCTAGGAATCAGACGAAATTCAAGTTTTATAGCTCTAAAACGCCAAACATCAAAGAATGGTCATGGAAAGGCTATAACTATTATGCCTTAGGTTTTTTTTTATGATCTGGTAAAATTTTAGGCGATTTGTGTCTGGTCGCCCGGATGCATGCAGATGGCGTGGACTATAGCATGTGAAAATTTGAGAATCAGATGGAATCCTAGTTCCATGGCCCTAAAATGCCAAAAATGTGGAACAATCATGGTGAGGCGATTCCTATTGTTACTTAGGTCATTTTTTATGGTCCGGCAAAATTTTAGGCGATCCGGGTTCCGTCGCCTGGAAGCATGCAAATGTTGTGGGTTATAGCAAATGAAAATCTGGGAATCAGGCGGAATTCTAGTTTTATGGCCCTAAAACGCCAAAAAATGAGAAACATTCATGGAGAGGTTATAAATATTGTTCCTTAAGTCCATTTTTTATAGTCTGACAAAATTTTAAGCGATTCGGGTCCAGTCGCCCAGATGCATGCAAATGGCGTGGGCTATAGCACAAATATCTAAGGATCGGGTAGAATTCCAGTTTATAGCCCTGAAATGCCAAAAAATGAAGAACGATCGTGGCGAGGTGATGAATATTGTGTCTTAGGTCGTTTTTGATGGTCCAGCAAAATTTTAGGATATTCGGATCTGGTTGCCTAGATGCATGCAGATGGTGTAGGCTATAGCTCAGAAAAATTTGGAATCGAACATAATTCTAGTTTTATGGCCTTAAAATGCCAAAATACAAGGAACGATCATGGCAAGGTGATGCCTATTGTTCCTTAGGTCGTTATTTATGCTCCAGAAAATTATTAGAATATTCGGGTACAGTCGCCCGGATACAAGCAAATGGCATGGGCTATAACACACGAAAATCTGAAAATCGGGCGGATTTCTAGTTTCATGGCCCTAAAATGCCAAAAAATGAGGAACGGTCATAGAGAGGCGATGACTATTGTTTCTTAGGTCATTTTTGTTCCTTAGGTCGTTTTATATGGTCTGGAAAATCGATCGCCCGGATGCATGCAAATGGCGTGTAGATAATACACGTAAATCTTGGAATCGGGCAAAACTCCAATTTTATGGCCCTAAAATACCCAAAAATTGAGGAACAGACATGGTGATTGGATGACTATTGTTCATTAGGTCGTTTTGGATGGTCTGGGAAAATTTAAGGCGGTTCGTGTAACGACCCGACCAGTCATTTTGAGCTCTAGCGTGTCGTTCAGCGGTTTGAAGATGTGAGCAGCTTCGTTTCTGGTATTATGACCCGTGGGCGTAGTCGGAATTGAATTCCAGGAAGTTTAGAATTGATTTGGAAAGAAAATTCTCATTTCAGAAGCCTTAAGTTGGAGAAATCAGCTAAGATTGGAATTTTGAGTAAACGACCTCCGAATCAAGATTTGAAGGTTCCAGCAAGTTCGTATGATGATTTCGGACTTGGATGTATGTCCGTCTCGAGGTTTGGATAAGCCGGGAGCGCTTCAGCGTATATTATGGAAGTTAGCATTTTAGAAGGATTTCATGAATTTGGGCTTGAAGTGCATATCAGTGAAGGTGATGTCCATTTGGGATTCCAAGTCTGGGAATAGCTCCGTATGGTAATTCTGGAGTTGAGAGCGCGATTGGAAGTGATTTTGGATGTTCGTAGGTCATTTTGAAGTCATTTGGCTAAAGTCAGGAATTTGAAGGCTTTTGAGAAATCCAACCGGAAGTGGAAGTTTTTATATCGAGGTCAGAATGCGATTCCGGAAGTTGGAGCAGGTCCGTAATGCTGAATATGACTCGTGTGCAAAATTTGAGGTCAATCGGGTGTTATTTGATAGGTCTCGGCGTCGGATGTAGAAGTTTGAAATTCTAAGTTCTTAAAGAATTGGATTTGAGTGCGATTCGTGATTTCGGCATTGTTTGATGTGATTTGAGGGCTCGCGCAAGTCCGTGTCATGTTTTGGGACATGTTGGTGTGATTGGACTGGGTCTCGGGGGCCTCGGGTGAATTCCGGGTGGTTAATGGACCAAAGTTGAAGTTGGAAAAAAAGGTTGAAGCTTGCAGTCATCTGGGGCTGGAGCTGAGGAGGCCACAAATGCGGAAGATTGGTCGCACCTGCGGAATCGGAGGTGTGAATAGAGGATCGCAGGAGCGGGAATTTGCTGGGTCAAGTCAGAGCCGCACCTGCAATGGAATTTCCGCATGTGCGGAACCGCAGGAGCGGCCATTGGATCGCACGTGCGAAAGAGGCCTGGGCAGAATGTTTTAAAGACGGGTTTATGTCATTTCTCACCCATTTTCATTGTCATGGGCGATTTTTGGAGAGCATTTCAAGGGGGATTATCGTCAGGCATCAAGTTAAGCAAACTCCTTCCGTTTGTTAGATTAATACAAGATTATATGCGTGGATTAGACATGGAAATTGGTAGGAATTTGGGAAATTTTTGAAGAAACCTAGAAAATGTAAATTTGGAATTTAGCCACGAGTTTGAGTATGGAATGTAGAGTAAATTGCATGATTGAACTAGTAGGGCTATGGGTAGAATGTATCTTCGAGAATTTTGGATTTCTGGGCACGTGGGCCCGAAGGCATTTTGGTCTTTTCTCTGAGCGGGGTTGGGAAAGTATATAATCTGAATTTGTTGTGAGTATTAGGATGAATTTTCCTTGATTTTCCATTATGTGGTAGTTTCGGAGCGTTGTGCGTCCGTTGGAGTCATCTGAGGGGCTTGGAAGTCGGTGTTGGAATTTCGGAGCGAGGTAAGTCTCCTTTCTAACTTTGTGAGGGGGAATCATCCCCCTAGGTGAATTAATTCAATATATGCTATTATCTTCGGGGGATACATACGCACGAGGTGACAGAAGTCCGTGCGTATCTATTACTATGCCATGTCCGGGTAGCCTAGGACCCACTAGCATGCCTTACCTGTTGTACTTGTGATCTTGTCTGTGATGTTAGACTGCTAATATAATCGAAATTGTAATTTAAGGACTACGGAAGATTAGAGTCTATTTTCTAAATCATCTAAAAAGAGAATTTATTTCCTTCGCGGGCAATTTTATTTTCGAATAAGGTTGTGTAATTAAATGTTATATAAAACTCGGCAAGTAAATTTCGAAAAAAAGGGATTTAAATGCTATTTGTGGCTTTTAAAAGAGAAATCAGTCATTTACTTGAGTATTTGTGTTCCCGGCGTATTCGGGGTGGATTGTTGATTGTGCATGTCTGGATTGTGGATTATTATATTGAGAGATGCACTTTTGGTACAGGTCGTTCGATCCTCGGCAGTGCATAGATATGATTATTATACTGAGAGGTGCACTTATGGCACGAGTCGTTCGATCCTCAGCAGTGCACAGGGAGGATTATTATATTGAGAGATGCACTTTTGGTACAGGTCGTTCGATCCTCGGCAGTGCATAGATATGATTATTATACTGAGAGGTGCACTTATGGGACGAGTCGTTCGATCCTCAGCAGTGCACAGGGAGGATTATTATATTGAGAGATGCATTTTTGGTACGGGCCGTTCGATCCTCGGCAGTGCATTGATATGATTATTATATTGAGAGGTGCACTTATGGGACGGGTCGTTCGATCCTCGGTAGTGCACAGAGAGGATTATTATATTGAGAGATGCACTTTTGGTACGGGACGTTCGATCCTCGGCAGTGCATACATATGATTATTATATTGAGAGGTGCACTTATAGGACGGGCCGTTCGATCCTCGGCAGTGCACATAGAGGGTTATTATATTGAGAGATGCACATTTGGTACGGGTCGTTCGATCCTCGGCAATGCATAGACATGAGTATTTTATTGAGAGGTGCACTTGTGGTACAGGCCGTTCGATCCTCGGCAGTGCACAGAGTGATTATTATGACGGCTCAAGCCGGTTGTTCTTATCCCGTATGCGCATGTTAAATTGTTAAATGTTTTCTTCATCATTTTGAAGTGATAAGATAATTGGGAGAAAATAAAGAGGCAATGTTCATTTAAGATATTTGGAAAATAATGAGAAAGTGGTATTTGTTATTTATTTCCAGTATTTACTTGGAGTTCAGTGCCTTACATACATGCTGCTTTACTGCATTTACATGTTTATCGTGTTCATTTTACATTGTTAAATAAATTGCTGACCCTTAGTGAGTGTCTAATTCGACCTCTCGTCACTACCTCTATGAGGTTAGGCGGGCGACTTACTGAGTACACGTTATTTTGTACTCATGCTAAATTTGTTGTGCATTTTTATTGCACAAGTACTTTCATAGCAATGGGGAGGATTCGGAGGCTTAGGCGAGCTGCATCATCTGGAGGCGATCCGCAGCTGACAGAGTCTCCTTCGTACTGTACCTATTTCATTTAAATTTCCTTGTCCAGTTGTATTTCGGAAAGGCTTGTAATGATTGTTGAATTCTTAGAAATTGCTCATGTACTTGTGACACCGGGTTCTGGGATATAGTTGCTTAAGTGTAATCTTTAAACCATTGTTTTAATTAACAGACTTTTATTTGGTTATAATGATGTGAAAGGAAGTGTTTTCATAAATGTTTTAAAACGGAAAGTTATTTCAATTAATTAATGTTTTGGCTTGCCTGACCTTGATGTCCGGCGCCATCACGACCTTAGGGATTTTGGGTCGTGACAACGTGGTATCAGAGTGCTAGGTTCCCGTAGGTCTCACGAGTCATGAGCAAGTCTAGTAGAGTCTTGTGGATCTTTGTGGAGACGTTTGTACTTATCTTCGAGAGGTTGCAGGGCTGTTAGGAGTACTTTCCTTCTTGATTCTTCATCGTGCGAGTTGATTCCTTTGAGGCTTATGCCTATGTTCATTCCTACTCAATATTACATGTCGCGAAGAGCTTGCTATGGATCAGGAATCTGAGGAATGGAAATGGTACTACGAATGTAATCCGAGATGCTTCCATGTGTAATTGGATGTGGCTGTTGTTATGGCCCTGCAAGAGGGTAATATGTATTTCAGCTCAGTAGTTGTGTTTCTGGGATCCTTAAGGATGTGCTCGGGTAGTGATGATGTTTGCAATTGGTTGTCGTGGGGGTGTCGTTATGATGATAGAATGCTTGCCCGCATGTTGAGGGTGATGAATGGTTTGAAGAGAGGTCTTCTCAGAGTTTGCTTTTGAGATTTCAGTGCTTTTGTGTCGGCAGAGAAAGGGAATTTGGGTTATGAATGGTCCGGTTGGGGTTGATAAGGTAGTAATACTTGGCGTCTTCAAGTGAGGTGGGATATGAACATGTGACGTGTAGTCGTCGTCATTGATCGGATGGAATGTGTTAGGTTCGGCGGTTCTATGGTTTGTTTGGTTGCGTGGGGTCAGAGTATCGAGAAGAATTATTGAAGAATGCGGTTGGCAGGGATCGTGAGGTGTGGTGGTTCAGTACCGGATAAGTGTTGTTAATGAAGGCAGTTAGAGAAAGATGATCTTCGGAGAGCGTGAAGTCGTGGTGATCTGCTGGTTTGAGAGCTACAGAGAACGTTCCTGAAGTAAGGCTAGGTGGTGGTTCCATTTCTAAGAGGCTAGGTGTAAGAAGCGGAAGTCGAACAGTCGCAAAGTGGGGGAGTCCCACCATTTGCAGTTGGGTCGTAGGGTTGTCTTCGCATAGGGTCGCGGCGGCATGTTGGCAAGTTATTTCAGCTAAGGGAAATGAGTAAAATGGTGATTGTGTGTGGGGTTTGATGAGTATGTGCAAAAGTTGGCCCTGTCGGGACAGGGTTAGGCTTTGGAAGATTCAGGATTTAGGCTTAAGGCATGGGAGAGTTGTAAGGATAATGACTCAGTCACGTGTTTCCTTGAAAGGGGTGTTCCTGTGCTAGGAGAGCCTTGGAGTTGATTGTATTCGGGGCCAGTCAGAGTAAGTGACTCTCAATAGCGGTTCTAGTGAGTTCAAAAGTTAAGAATGCGGCGTTAAGGGTTCAGGCGGCAGTATGATCGAGAATCGAGCTTTTGCAGAGTAATTTCTGAGAAAAAGAAGGATGGGTGAAATGTTCTATGATGTGTTTCAGCATGCAAGATAGCATCGGAGGAGTGAGAGAAATAAACTCCGGATTGTAGAAGGATTATCATAAGGGTATGAGACGGGTTGCGGGATTTGGGCAGCATAGTCTCGTGAATCAAGATCACTCGGGATGAGTGAGGGTTTATTTTGATATGGGTTGAAGGAAGTTGTTATTATTCCTGAGGCAGTTGAAGATGATTAAAATAAGATAGAGTGATTAGCCATAGTTGAAATGGCACATTTGCGGCAGTGATCGGTTCCTTTGATGTGAATTAGTTATGCATGTGGTTTGTGCCGGTGTGTGCGGGGCTTGTCGGCTGTCGTAACGGATCTCATGTGGGAGCATTTGAGTGCTATGGCCGGTCAGGTGTAGGCGGACTCCGGAAGGTTATGGTGGTATAGACTACTACTTAAGGATTTGCATGATTGGGTGATAATGGGAATTCACTCGTGTGTTGAGATGGTACTCTTGAATTGAGTCAAGTAAAAAGTTCCTATATGATGAAGTGTTCACCCTATTGCTGGTTCGGAAGTTATGATTTTTATGGAATTCTTGCGCTACCTCATATTGGTATATTAGGTGCGGGAAGCAGTATGTAACTGGGAGTAAGAATCGAGATTGAGGTCCGATGTTTATAAGGATGTCATGAGCTCGGAAGATCAAGACAAAGTGATTTGAAATTTTAGAGTAAGCTAGTGTTATCTTCAGTGCCACCTGAGATTGATATTCGGTGAAAGAGGCTTTGTACCTTGGTCATGGGTTCTTGATGTGTTTTGTTTCCTTAGTGTGGTCGGTATCATGGATGGGCAGACTTTTTGCCTTGTGTGGAAGGTCGTGGAAGCATGACCGCGAAAAGATTGTATAAAGTGTGACATGTAGTCACTTGATGGATTTCAGATTTGGACTGAGTATAAAGAAGTGCACTATTGCTTAATTAAGAATTTACGCCTGAAGGGCGTTCGATTCAGTTGATTATGGATTATGGGCTGTTAGTCCCGATGATGACGGTTGTTCTCGTGTATTATGAGGGAAGGTGGGTTAATGTGGACCCAGGCAAAAGCTATTAGCTTAGTTGGTGCGAGCAAGGTGGCTCGATGTTTGTGGATGGATTTAAATATTATTATGGACTCTATATGAGCCAGGCATGTTCCTTCAGGAGAGCGCTTTTCATGGATAGGTATTAGAACAGCGGGTGTTGTTCTGTCTTCGTCAATTCATGTATTATTGTGATTGTGTTGTGTGAGTTGTGAAACGGCTTTGATAATTTCTTATGTATTGAGGTCCCGCGTAGTGGGGATGTTATGTAAGCAGGATAGCTCTTGAGATCCAGTGTGTGTGTGTGTGTATATATATATATATATATCTCACCTCACTTGTGCTTGAGTTTTGTTGCATACGGCTCTATCAGTCTCCCCAAGATGGTATTATGCACTTAGCGTGCTTGTGATCGATATTTAGTAATTTGTAGTAGTGAGCGATTCAGCTCCGTGTATATTTCCTTATGTGAGTTTTATGATGGGATCGGATGGCACGCCGCCACGGGTATGTTATTTGGGTCGGGTTGCACACCGCAACAGTGTGATGATGAGAAGGGTTAATATGTATTTATTTTCTTGTGTTTTATTTCCTATTTTGCCGGTAAGAATTCATATTTGTTGCGTGAGCTGAATAGTTCCGTCCTGAGTCGTTTCTTATTATCATGTTTGAGTTATGGCCTATTGGCGCGATGTGGTATCATGTGAGGTTGTTGGTCATGTTGGGGTGGTTTGTTGTCTGAGCAGTTCGTACTGGGTGATACAAAATTATCGGATCAGGGATCAGTGTGATGAGGTTATGTGAAGTGTATATTAAAGAGAAAATGTCACTATTCAGGTTCATAATGAAGTGATGATTCTAGTCAAGATGAGGTATTCAAGGATTTGTTAACTCTGCAGTTGAGTATGAATTTCTACAATTTCCTCTGTTGTGGTGGTATCGTCAGCATTATAGCAGGGTGTATGTATATTTGTTATGAGGTGCATTGGGAGCATAAGGTTCGTGGACCATGGCTATTAAGGTTCAGGGAGCGTCATTGTGGTCAGATGATGAGTTATGCGGTGCATGGTGCCGATTCAGCAAGGGTATGCAGTTATGATCTGGTATATCGTGTGCTAGTTGATGCAGTGCTTACATATTGGAACTAGGCCTGGCTAGAGAAAATTTCAGGTGTTTGAATGAATTTTGAGCTTATTATATGGAATAAAGAAGAAATCTCCAGATTTGACCAAGCTATTGTGCTCGACTAGATTGTGGTAGCACGGGCAGGTGCTCGAAATATTAAATGGTGATTTCAGATAACTCCAGAGAAGTTCTTGGCACGTTCGAGGAAGAATGTCGGTTTAAGTGGGGGGAATGTAACGACCTGACCGGTCGTTTTGAGCTCTAGCGTGTCGTTCAGCGGTTTGAAGTCGTGAACAGCTTTGATTTAGGTATTATGACCTGTGGGAGTAGTCGGAATTGAATTCCAGGAAGTTTAGAATTGATTTGGAAAGAAAATTCTCATTTCAGAAGCCTTAAGTTCGAGAAATCAGCTAATATTGGAATTTTGAGTAAACGACCACCGAATCAAGATTTGAAGGTTCTAGCAGGTTCGTATGATGATTTCGGACTTGGATGTATTTTCGGCTCGGGGTTTGGATAACCCGGGAGCGCTTTGGCGTATATTGTGGAAGTTAGAATTTAAGAAGGATTTCATGAATTTGGGCTTGAAGTGCATATCAGTGAGGGTGATGTCCGTTTGGAATTCCAAGTCTGGGAATAGCTCCATATGGTGATTCTGGAGTTGGGAGCGCGATCGGAAGTGATTTTGGATGTCCGTAGGTCATTTTGAAGTCATTTGGCTAAGGACAGGAATTTGAAGGCTTTTGAGAAATCCGACCGGAAGTGGTAGTTTTTATATCGAGGTCGGAATACGATTCCGGAAGTTGGAGCAGGTCCGTAATGCTGAATATGACTCGTCAATCGGGTGTTATTTGATAGGTCTCGGCGTCGGATGTAGAAGTTTGAAATTCTAAGTTTTTAAAGAATTGGATATGAGTGCGATTCGTGATTTCGGCGTTGTTTGATGTGATTTGAGGGCTCGAGCAAGTCCGTGTCATAATTTGGGACATGTTGGTGTGATTGGACAGGGTCTCGGGGGCCTCGGGTGAATTCCGGTTGGTTAATGGATCAAAGTTGAAGTTGGAAAAAAGGTCTGAAGCTTGCTGTCATTTGGTGTATTCGCACGTGCGAGGCTTTGGCCGCAGGTGCGGCTAAGGGCGCCGCACGAGCGAGATTGGGGCTGGAGTTGGGGAGGCCGTAGGTGCGGAAGATTGGTTGCACCTGTGGAATCACAGGTGCGGAAGATTGGCCGCACCTGCAGAATCGTTGTGCAAAGAGGGGATCGCAGGTTCGGCAATTCGCTGGGTCAAGTCAGAGCCCCACCCGCGATGGAATTTCCGCAGGTGCGGAGCTGCAGGAGCGGCCATTGGATCGCAGGTGCGAAAGAGGCCTGGGCAGAATGTTTAAAGACGGGTTTATGTCATTTCTCACCCATTTTTCATTGTCATGGGCGATTTTTGGAGATCATTTCAAGGAGGATTCTCATCAGGCATCAAGGTAAGTAAACTCCTTCCGTTTGTTAGATGAATACAAGATTATATGCGTGGATTAGACATGGAAATTGGTAGGAATTTGGGAAATTTTTGAAGAAACCTAGAAAATGTAAATTTGGAATTTAGCCACGAATTTGAGTATGGAATATAGAGTAAATTGCATGATTGAAATAGTAGGGCTATGGGTAGAATGTATCTTTGAGAATTTCGGATTTTCGGGCACGTGGGCCCGAGGGCATTTGGTCTTTTCTCCGAGCGGGGTTGGGAAAGTATATAATTTGAATTTGTTGTGAGTATTAGGATGAATTTTCATTGCTTTTCCATTATGTGGTAGTTTCAGAGCATTGTGCGTCCATTGGAGTCATCTGAGGGGCTTGAAAGCCGGTGTTGGAATTTCGGAGCGAGGTAAGTCTCCTTTCTAACTTTGTGAGGGGGAATCGTCCCCATAGGTGAATTAATTCAGTACATGCTATTATCTTCGGGGGCTATGTACGCACGAGGTGACGGGAGTCCGTGCGTAGCTACTACTATGCCATGTCCAGGTAGCCTAGGACCCACTAGCATGCCTTACCTGTTGTACCTGTGATCTTGTCTGTGATGTTAGACTGCTAATATAATCGAAATTGTAATTTAATGACTAAGGAAGATTAGAGTCTATTTTCTAAATCATCTAAAAAGAGAATTTATCCTTCGCGGGCAATTGTATTTCCGAATAAGGTTGTGTTATTAAATGTTATATAAAACTCGGCAAGTGAATTTCGAAAAAAAGGGATTTAAATTCTATTTGTGGTTTTTAAAAGAGAAATCGGTCATTTACTCGAGTATTTGTGTTCCCGGCGTATTCGGGGTGGATTGTTGATTGTGCATGTCTACTTGTGACCGCTTCACAATTTACATTCCGCGAGCGGGGTGTTTTTTCCCCTACTCTCATGGGAGTGGGTCGTACGCCACGGCGGGTTTAGAATGCACTTTTGGTACGGGCCATTCGATCCTCGGCAGTGCATAGATAGGATTATTATATTGAGAGATGCAATTTTGATACGGGTCGTTCGATCCTCGGCAGTGCATAGATATGATTATTATATTGAGAGATGCACTTATGGGACGGGTCGTTCGATCCTCGGCAGTGCATAGATATGATTATTATATTGAGAGATGCACTTATGGGACGGGTCGTTCGATCCTCGGCAGTGCATAGAGAGGATTATTATATTGAGAGATGCGCTTTTGGTACGGGCCGTTCGATCCTCAACAGTGCATAGATATGATTATTATATTGAGAGGTGCAGTTATGGGACGGGTCGTTCGATCCTCGGCAGTGCACAGAGAGGATTTTTATATTGAGAGATGCACTTTTGGTACAACCGTTCGATCCTCGGCAGTGCATATATATGATTATTATATTGAGAGGTGCACTTATGGGACGGGACGTTCGATCCTCGGCAGTGCACAGAGAGGATTATTATATTGAGAGATGCACTTTTGGTACGGGCCGTTCAATCCTCGGCAGTGCATAGACATGAGAATTTTATTGAGAGGTGCACTTGTGGTACGGGTCTTTCGATCCTCGGAAGTACATAGAGTGATTATTATGACGGCTCAGGCCGATTGTTCTTATCCCGTATGTGCATGTTGAATTGTTAAATGTTTTCTCCATGATTTTGAAGTGATAAGATATTTGGGAGAAAATAAAGAGGCAATGTTTATTTAAGATATTTGGAAAATAATGAGAAAGTGGTATTTTTTGTTTATTTCCAGTTTTTACTTGGAGTTCAGTGCCTTACATACATGTTGCTTTACTGCCTTTACATGCTTATCATGCTACACTTGCTGTGCATTTTTATTGCACATGTACTTTCATAGCAATGTGGAGGATTCGAGGCTTAGGCGAGCTGCATCATCCGGAGGTGATCCGCAGCTGACAGAGTCTCCTTCGTACTGTACCTATTTCATTTAAATTTCCTTGTCCAGTTGTATTTCAGACAGGCTTGTAATGATTGTTGAATTCTTAGAAATTGCTCATGTACTTGTGACACCGGGTTCTGGGATATGTATTGGGATATAGTTGCTTAAGTGTAATCTTTAAACCGTTGTTTTAATTAACAGACTTTTATTTGGTTATTATGTAATGACGTGAAAGGAAGTGTTTTCATAAATGTTTTAAAACGGAAAGTTATTTCAATTAATTATGTTTTAGCTTTCCTGACGATGTCCAGCACCATCACGACCTTAGGGATTTTGGGTCGTGATAGTTAGGTTCCGGTCGCCGGGATGCATGCAGATGTCGTGGGCTATATCACATGAAAATCTGGGAATCAGGCTGAATTCCAATTTTATGGCCCTGAAATGCCAAAATATGAGGAGCGGTCATGGAGAGGGGATGATTATTGTTACTTAGGTGGTTTTGCATGGTCCGGAAAAATTTAGGCTATTCGGGTCTGGTCGCTACGATACATGCAGATGGTGTGGGCTATTGCACATAAAAATCTAGGAATCATGTGGAATTCCAATTTTATGTCCCTAAAACAACAAAAATTGAGGAACGCTCATGGCGAAGCGATGACTATTATTCCTTGGATCAGTTTTTATGGTCCGACAAAATTTTAGGCGATGTGGGTCTGGTCGCCCGGATGCATGCAAATGGCGTGGGCGATAGCACATGAAAAATAGGAAATCGGGTGGAATTCTAGTTTTATGACCCTAAAATGTTAAAAACAGAGGAACGGTCATGGAGAGGCGAAGACTATTGTTCCATAGGTCATTTTTATGGTCCGGAAAAATTCTAGGCAATTGGAGTCTGGTCGCCCGGATGCATACAGATAGCGGGGGCTATATAGCACACGAAAATATGGGAATTGGGTGCAATTCCAGTTATGGCCCTAAAACGCCAAAAAGGAGGAACGGTCACGGCGAGTCGATGACTATTGTTGCTTAGGTCATTTTGGATGGTCCGGTTTCCCAGATGCATGTAGATGGCTTGGGCTAGAGAACACGAAAATTTGGGAATCGGGTTGAACCAAAAAAATGAGGAACTGTCATGGAGAGGTGATGATTATTATTTCTTAGGTCAATTTTGACGGTCCGGAAAAATTTTAGGAGATTCGAGTCCGGTCGTCCGGATACATGTAGATGGCGTGGGATATGGCACAGGAAAATCTCGGTATCGAGCGGAATTCAAATTTTATAGCCCTATAATGCCAAAAATGGGGAACGGTCTTGGCGAGGCGATGACTATTGTCCTTAGGTCATTTTTGATGGTCTGGCAAAATTTTAAGCAATTCAAATCCATATTCCCGGATGCATGGAGATGGCGTGGGCTATAGTACACGAAAATTTGGGAATCGGGCGGAATTCCAGTTTTATGGCTTTAAACACCAAAACATGAGAAACGATCATGGCGATGCGATTGACTATTGTTCCTTAGGCCGTTTTTTATGGTCTAGAAAATTATAGACAATTCGGAACTGTTCGCCTGGACCCATGCAGATGGTGTGGGTTATAGTACACAAATCTAGGACATGCAGAATTCTAGTTTTATGGCCCTAAAATGCCAAAAACCTAGGAAGGGTCATGCTGAGGCGATAAATATTGATTATTAGGTTTTGTTTATGGGCCGACAAAATTTTAGGCAATTCGCGTCTATTCAACGGACCCATGCAGATGGCGTGGGCTATAGCACATGAAAATATGGAAATCAGGCGGAATTCCAGTTTTATGACCCTAATATGCCAAAAATTAAGGAACGGTTATAAAGAGGACATGACTATTGTTCCTTACGTCAATTTTGGTGGTCCAGCAATATTTTAGGAGATTCGAGTCCGAACACCTTGAACTATGCAGATGGCGCGGGCTCATGAAAATTTGGGAATCGAGCGGAATCCCAATTTTATAGCCCTAAAATGCCAAAATATAAGGAACGGTCATGGAGAAGCAATGAATAATGTTCCTTAGGTCATTTTTATCGGCCAGCAAAATTTTATGCGATTCTGGTCCGGACGCCCGGACCCATGCACATTGTGTGGGCTATACCTAACAAAAATCTGAGAATCGGGCAGAATTCCAATTTTATGGCCTTAAAAGACCAACAAACGAGAAAAAGTCATGGCGAGGCGATGACTATTATTCCTTATGTAATTTTTGATTGGCTGGAAAAATTTTAGGCTGCTCGGATACGGTCGCTAGACCCTTGCAAACGGCGCGGGCTATGCAAACGAAAATTTGGGAATCGGGCGGAATTCCAGCTTGATGGCCTTAAAACGCCAAAAAAGGAGGAAAGATCATGTCGAAGCTATAAATATTGTTCCTTTGGTCATTTTTATGGGCCGACAAAATTTTACGCAATTCGGGTACAGTCGCCCAGAACCATGCAAATGGCGTACGCAGTACATGAAAATCTGGGAATCGGGCGAAATTCTAGTTTTATGGCCCTAAAACGTCAAAAAATGAGGATGTTCATGGTGAAGCGATTATTATTGTTCCTTAGATTGTTTTTTTATGGGCAGAAAAAATATTAGGTGATTGGGTTTTGTTTGCCCGAAACCATGTAGATGGCATAGGCTATAGCATACAAAAATCTGGGAATGGGGCGGAATCCTAATTTTATGGTCTTAAATCACCAAAAAATGAGGAATGGTCATGGGATGTGATGACTATTGTTCCATAGGTCATTTTTTATGGGCCATCAAAATTTTAGGCGATTCGGTTCCGGTCGCCAGGACCTATGCAAATGGCATGGGTTATAGCACACGAAAATTTGGAAATCGGGCTGAATTCTTATTTTATGTCCCTAAAATGCTAAAAACAATGAACGGTCATGACGAGGTGATGATTATTGTTCCTTAGGTCATTTTTTATGGGTCGAAAACTTTTTAGGCGATTCTGGTCCGATCGCCCAGACCCATGCAAATGGCGTGGGTTTTAGCAAACAAAAATCTGAGAATCGGGCTAAATTCCAGCTCGATGGCCCTAAAATGCCAAACAATTATGAATGGTCATGGAGAGTCGATGAATATAGTTTCTTAGGTCATTTTTTATGGATCGGCAAAATTTTAGGCGATTCGGGTCTTGTTTCCCGGACCTATGCAGATAACGTGGGTTATAACACATGAAAATCTAAAAATCGGGCAAAATTTCAGTTTTACCACCCTAAGACGCCCAAAAATGAGGAACGATTATGGAGGAGGCGATCACTATTGTTACTTAGGTTATCTATTATGTGCCGTCAAAATTTTAGGTGATTCGGGTCCGATCTCCCAGACCCATCTAGATGGTGTGGGCTATAGTACACAAAAACACGGGAATCGAGCGAAATTCCAAATTTATGGCCCTAAAATGCCAAAAAATGAGAAACGGTGATGGCGAGGCGATGATTATTGTTCCTTAGGTCATTTTTTATGGGCCGAAAAAATCTTAGGCGATTCGGTTATGGTCACCCGGACCCATGCAGATGGTATGTGCTAGCACACGGAAATATGGGAATCGGGCGAAATTCAAGTTTTATGGCCCTAAAATGCCAAAAAATGAGGAACGGTCAGGGCGAGGCGATGACTATTGTTCCTTAGGTCATTTTTTATGGCAGACAATCTTTTAGGCGATTCGGTTGACCCGGCCTATGCAGCTGATATGGTCTCTAGCACACGAAAATCTGGGAATCGGGCAGAATTCCAGTTTTATGACCCAAAAATGCCAAAAAACAACGAAAGGTCATGACGAGACGATCACTAATGTTCCTTTGGTCGTTTTTGATAGGCCAAAAAAATTTTAGGCGATTCGGGTTCGTTCGCCCCGACTCATGTAGATGGTGTGGGCTAGAGCATACGAAAATATTGGAATGAGGTGGAATTCCAGTTTTATGGCCCTAATATTTGATAAACCAAGGAACGGTCATGGTGAGGCAATTACTATTGCTCCTTAGGTTATTTTTTATAGTCCGACAAAATTTTGGGCGATTCGGGTCTGGTCATCGGACCTATGCAGATGGTGTGAGCTAGTACACGAAAATCTGAGAATCGATCGGAATTTCAGTTTTATGACAGTAAAATTCCAAAAACAAGGAACGGTCATGTCAAGACGGTGAATATTGTTCCTTAGGTCGTTTTATATAGGTTGAAAATATTCTACGCGATTCGATCCCGGTCACTTTGACCCATGTAGATGGTGTGGTCTATAGCATACGAAAATTTGGGAATCGGGGGAAATTCAAATGTTATTGCCCTTGAACGCCAAAAACGAGCAACTGTCATGGCGAGGCGATGAATATTGTTCCTTCGGTAGTTTTGATGGGCTGGCAAAATTTTTAGCGATTCGGATCCGGTTGCCCGGACCCGTGCAGATAGTGTAGACTAAAGCACATGAAAATCTGGGAATCAAACATCAAGTTGTATGCCCTAAAATGCCAAAAACGAGGAACGGACATGGAAAGGCGATGATTATTGTTCTTAAGGTCGTTATTTATGGTCTTGAAAAATTTTAGGCGATTTGGGTTTGATCGCCCGGATGCATGTAGATAGCATGGGCTATATATATAGCATACGAAAATCTCATAATCAGGAAGAATTCCAGTTTTATGGTCCTAAATTGCCAAAATACGAGGAACGGACATGGAAAAGCGATGACTATTGTTCCTTAAGTCATTTTTATGGGCTGGCAAAATTTTATGCGATGCGGGTCTGGTCACCCAGATACATACAGATGGCGTGGGCTAGCACACGAAATCTTGGTATTGGGCGGAATTCCAGTTTTATGGTCCTAAACTTCCGAAAAATGAGGAACGGTCATGGCGAAGCAATAACTATTATTCCTTAAGTTACTTTTGATAGGCCAAAAAAATTTTAGGCGTTTCGGGTCCAGTCGCCTGCATACATGCAGATGGCGTGGCTAATATATAGGACACAAAAATCTGGAAATCAGACAAAATTTTGGTTTTATGGATCTAAAATGCTAAAAGATGAAAAATGTTCATGGAAAAGCGATAACTACTATTCTTTAGGTCATTTTTTATGGGCCAACAAAATTTTAAGCGGTTCGGGTCTAGTCGTATGGATGCACCCTATTACTCTAAAAAGGAAGAACAGTCATGGCGGTGTGATGACTATTGTTCCTTAGGTCGTTTTTGATGGGCCAGAAAAATTTCGGTGATTTGGGTTCGGTCGTACACGAAAATATGGGAATCGGGCGGAATTCCCATTTTGTGGCCTAAAATGCCAAAAACATGAGGATCGGTTATGGAGAAGTGATGACTATTGCTCCTTAGGTTGTTTTTTATGGGCCGACAAAATTTTATGTGATTCGGGTCCGGTCGCCCGGATGCATGCAAATGGCGTGCGCTATAGCACTCAAAAATCTTAAAATTGGGCGGAATTCCAGTTCTATGGCCCTAAAACGACAAAAAATAAGGAATGGTCAAGACAATTTTCAGATTTTCGTAATGAATAATAGTCATCGCTTCGCCATGACTGTTCCTCATCTTTGTTTTTGCATTTTAGGGCCATAAAACAGGGATTCAGGACAATTCTCATATTTTTGTGTGTTATAGTCTACGCCAACTGCACAAATTCGGGCGACCGGCTCCAAATCTCCTAAAATTTTGCGAGCCATCAAAAACGATCTAATGAATAATAGTCATCGCTTTTCCATGACTGTTCCTAGATTTTGGCATTTAAGCGACATAAAGCAGGAATTCAGGATGATTCCTAAATTTTTGTCTGCTATATTCCACGCCATCTGCCTTAATTCGAGAAACCGACTCCGAATCTCCTAAAATTATATGGTCCTATCAAAAAGGATCTAATGAACAATAGTCATTGGTTCACCATGACCATTCCTTGATTTTGGTGTTTTAGGGCCATAAAACATGAATCCATGACGATTCCTAGATTTTAGTGTGCTATAGTCCACCCCATCTACATGAATTCGGGCGAATGGCTCTGAATCTCCTAAATTTTGGGGGCCGATAAAAAAGACCTAATGAACAACAGTCATCGCTTCGCCATGATTGTTCCTCTTTTTTGGAATTTTAGATCCGTAAAACAAGAATTCCAGATGATTTTCAAATTTCGTATGTTATAGTCCACACCATCTAAAAGAATTTGGGTGACTAGCTTCGAATCGCCTAAAATTTTGCATGCCCATCAAAAATGACCTAATGAATAATAGTCATTGGTTCGCCATGACCATCCCTCATTTTATGTCGTTTTAGGCCATAAAACAGGAATTCAGGACGATACCCAGATTTTCATAATGAACAATAGTCATTGCGTTGCCATGAATGTTCCTCATTTTTTGGTGTCTAGGGCCATAAAATAGGAATTTAGGACGATTCCCAAATTTTCGTGTGCTAGTCCACACCATCTACATGTATTCGGGCGACTGGCTCTGAATCTCCTAAAATTTTGTGAACCCATAAAAAATGGCCTAATGAACAATAATTATCGCTTCACCATGATCATCCTTCGTTTTATGGCATTTTAAGGCCATAAAGCAGGAATTCAAAATGATTCCCAAATTTTCATAATGAATAATAATCATCATTTCGCCATGATCGTTCCTTGTTTTTTGGCATTTCAGATCCATAAATATAAATTCAGAACGATTTCAAGATTTTTGTGTGCTATAGTCCACATCATCCATATGAATTCGGGAAACCGGCTCCGAATCTCCTAAAATTTATAGGCCCATAAAAAATGAGCTAATGAACAATAAGTATCGCTTCGTCATAAATGTTCCTTTTAATGGCCATAAAACAAGAATTCATAACAATTCACAGATTTTCATGTGCTATAGTCTACGTCATCTGCATGAATTCAGGCGCTCGGATCTGAATCTCCTAAAATTTTGCGGGCCAATAACAAATGACCTAATGAACAAATTCATCGCTTCTCCATTACCATTTCCCAAGTTTTTGGTATTTTAGGGCATAAAATAGGAATTCAGGACGATTTCTAGATTTTCGTGTGCTATATGGTCCACATCATCTACATGAATTTGGGCGACCGGCTTCGAATCTCCTAAAATTTTGTGAGCCCACAAAAGAAGTAATGAACAATAGTCATCACTTCTCTATGACCGCTTCTCATTTTTTGGCGTTTTAGGGTCATAAAACAAGAATTTAGGATGATTTTTAGATTTTTGTATGTTATAGTCCACGCCATCTGCGCGAATTCGGTCGACCAGCTCCGAATCTCCTAAAATTTTGCAGGCCTATAAAAAATTAACCTAATGAACAATATTCATCGATTATCCATAACCGTTCCTCAGTTTATTGGCGTTTTAGGTCCATAAAATAGGAATTTAGGACAATTTCCAGATTTTCATGTGTTATAGTTCATGTCATCTGCATGAATTCGGGTGACTAGCCCCAAATCTTCTAAATCTTAGTGAGTCCAGCAAATACAATAAAATGAAAAATATTCATCACTTCTCCATGTGTGTTCCTCATGTTTTGGCGTTTTAGGGCCATAAAACTGGCATTCAGGACGATTTCCAGATTTTCGTGTACTATAGTCCACACCGTCAGCATGATTTCGGGTGAACAACTTCGAATCTCTTAATATTTTGCGGCCTCTTAAAAATGATCTAATGAACAATAGCCATCCTTTCACCATGAGTGTTCCTCATTTTTTGGCGTTTTAGGGCCATAAAACAAGAATTTAGGATGATTCCTAAATTTTCATGTACTAGTCCACATCATCTTCATGAATCCGGGCGGCCAGCTCCGAATCTCGTAAAATTTTGTGGGCCTATCAAAAATGACCTAATGAAAAATACCCATCACTTCACCATGATTATTCCTTATTTTTTGGCGTTGAGGTCCATAAAATAGGAATTCATAACGATTCCCAGATTTTCATAATGAACCGTAGTCATTGCTTCGCCACGAGCCTTCCTCGTTTTTTGGACTTTTAGGGCCATAAAATAGAAATTCATGACGATATTGTAGATTTTGTGTGCTCTATTCCATGCCATCAGCATGAATTCGGGCGACCAGCTTCGAATCTCCTAAAATTTTGCGAGCCCATCAACAACGACCAAATGATCAATAGACATTGCTTCGCCATGAATGTTCCTCATTTTTTGGCGTTTTAGAGCCATAAAACAGGAATTCAGAATATTCCCAGAAATTTTGTGTGCATAGTCCATTGCTATATCCATGAATTCGGGTGACCGGTCCCGAATATAAAAAAAACTACCTAAGAAACCATTATCATCGCTTCCCCATGATCATTGCTCTTTTTTGATATTTTAGGGTCATAAAAAATCACGACGATTCCCAGATTTTCATGTGCTATTGTCCATGCCATCTTCGTGAATTTGGCATTTTAGGGCCACAAAACAGGAACCCAAGACGATTCACAGATTTTCGCGTGCTATAGTCTACGCCAACTGCATGAATTTGGGTGACCGACTCCGAATCTCCTAACATTTTGCAGGCCCATCAAAAATAACCTAATTAACAATAGTCATCCCTTTAAAATAATTATTTCTCATTTTTGGCATTTTAGGGCCATAAAACAAGAATTCAGAATGATTCCCAGATTTTCGTGTGATATAGCCCACGCTATCTGCATGGATCCGGGCGATCGGACCCGGATCGCCTAAAAAATTTTATCCCCATAAAAAGTGACCTAATGTCATCGATCCGCCACGAGTGTTCCTCTTTTTTGGCATATTAGGGCCAAAATAGGAATTCAAAACAATTCTCATATTTTCATGTGTTATAGTCCACGCCATCTTTATGAATTCAGGCGACTGGCTCCGAATCTTCTAAAATTTTGCGGTCCCATCAAATATGACCTAATAAATAATATTCATTGTTTCACCATGACCATTCCTCATTTTTTGGTTTTAGGGTCATAAAATAAGAATTTAGGACAATTTCCAAGTGTTTGTGTGATATTGTCCATGTCATCTTCATGAATTCAGGCGAACGGCTCCATATCTCCAAAAATTTTGGGGTCCCATAAAAAACATTCTAATGAACATTAGTCATCACTTCGTCATGATCATTCCTTATTTTTTTGGCGTTAGGACCATAATACAGGAATTCAGGATGATTCCCAAATTTTTGTGTGCTATAGTCTATGTCATCTGCATAAATTCGGCCGATCGGCTCCAAATCTCCTAAAATTTTGCAAGCTCATTTAAAATGACCTAATGAAAAATATTCATTGCTTTGGTATGAACATTCCTTATTCTTTGTATTTTTGGGCTATAAAACAGGAATTTAGGACGATTCTCAAATTTTCTTGTATTATAGTCCTCACCATCTGCATGAATTCGGGCGACCGACTCCAAATCTCCTAAGATTTTGCGGGACCAACAAAATGAGCTAATAAAAAATACTCATTGCTTCATCATGACCATTCCCTATTTTTTGGTATTTTAGGGCCATAAAATAGGAATTCAAGACGATTCTCAGATATTCGTGTGCTATAGTCCACACCATTTGCATGAATTCAGGCGACCAGGTTCAAATCTCTTAAAATTATTGGGCCCATCAAGAACGAACTAATGAACAATAGTCATCACTTCACCATGGTCGTTCCTCGTTTTTTGGCATTTTAGGGCAATAAAATACGAATTCAGGACGATATTCTGATTTTTGTGTGATATATTCCACGCCATCTGCAGAGGGTGGGTGAAGCATTCAAAGTCAACTACTGGGTTGAAGCTACAAAAGAAGAGCTTGAACAATTTGAGAAAAACAAAGTGTGGAGTCTAGTTCCAAAATCATCTGGTGCATCAATAGTAGGAACAAAATGGGTATTCAGATATAAACTGAACAAATCAGGACAAGTAATGCGTAACAAGGTAAGATTAGTAGCTCAAGTATACTCACAACGGGAAGAAATCAACTATGACAAAAAATTTGTCATGTAACATGGTTAGAATATATTCGTATACTTCTTGCTTATGTAGCTCACAAAGGTTTCAGGTTATCCTAATCATGTCTTCAAACTATCGAAAGCCTTGTATGTCTTTAAAGAACTCCTAGAGCTTGGTATGGCAGATTAAGCTCCTTTTTATTGGACCATGGTGCGCAACGAGGTAATATCAATATAACTCTATTTACTAAACGGTCTAACTTGAGAATCTTAATGTTCAAAATGATATTCATTTTGGAAGTTTTAATCCTGCTTTGCGTGCAAAATTTTCGAGTATTATGAAAGGAAAATTTAAAATGAGCATATTGGGAAAGTTAACTTTCTTCATTATGCTTCAAATCAAGCAATCATACAAAGAAATTCTTATCAACCAAACCATGTATACAAGATAACTTTTAAAAAGGAATGGATAATGCAAAATCTAGTGGAACACTTATGAGTCCATCAACATCTCTTGAAGAATAAAAAGATGGAAAAAGTGTTGATGAAACTATGTATAAATGAATGATTGAATCTCTCTTGTATCTCACTACCAGTCGACAAATATAATGTTCAGTATATGTAAATGTGCAAGATCACAGTCGACTCCCGAGTAATCACATCTCATTGCGGTAAAACATATCATTAGATATCTTATCGTTACTTATGAATTTGGTTTATGGTATCCTTGCTCTAATAATTTTTATCTCAAAGGCATTTTAGATGCAGACTTTGCAGGTGACAGAAAAAATACTAGTGGGGTGTGTCAATTATTGGAAAATGCTTTAATTTCATGACATAACAAGAAACAAAATTATTGCGCTATCAACTACAAAGATTGAATATCTTGCAGTTGAAAGTTATTGCACTCAGATTTTATGGATTATGCATCAACATTTAGACTATGATTTACATCTAATTTCTACTCCTATTTTGTGTGATACCAATGCTATTTGTCTATCAAAAAATTATGCGCATCACTCTAGAGCCAATCATATAGTGATTAAGAATCATTTTATTCGTGATCATGTTGCCAAAGGTGATATAGTATTAGAATTTATTAACACTGAGTTTCAACTTGCTGATGTTTATACAAAACCTCTGCCGGAAGAAATACTTTTCTCTTTATACATACAAATTAGTATTATGCGTGCTCCTTAGAGATTTTTTTACGTATTAGAATCTTACTGTATTTTCAAAAATATTTTATTGCCTTATGCAATGCAGTCTTTTGATGGTATCCATTAATTACATGACTGATTGCCATGATTATCTTCTATATCATCCTTTTTAATCATCCGTCATCACTCTTCATCGCTTCATCACCACTTCTCAGACACTCATCCGCTATGTCTAAACCTAAAATCATCCCTTGACTCCGACCCTCTCAAAACCGGTGATGAAAGCAGTGACTCTTCTAAAGACCAAGTCTTGAGCCAGAAAAGGGCCGCCGGTAAGAGATCCATGGACCATACCCTAAAAAGTACTGCATACAAGAGGGGAAAAGGAAAGTGTTGATTTTGGGCCTAAGGACAAGATGATTTTCTACAGACCACCGGAGAAATCAAAGTGTGAATGTTACAGATCAAAGTCCATGGCATATGCACACACTGTAAGCCTCTCTTTTATGAAGGATATGCATTGTGATGTTGTCTCAATTTTTTACTTTCAATGATTATCACCTTTATTTGATATTGTTGGGAACATTGTGTATGAATAACCTGTGTGAATGTTCTATGCAAATCTGTTTGTGAATGATAAAAACGATTTGGAATCCATGATTTTGGGTACTTGTATAGTGCTCGATGCTTATCAATTTGAGAAAATATTTTCTACAAATTTCATGGTTTTAATGTGTTTGTTCAAAACTCCTGGAAATGACTTTGAAGTCTCTCTGGATGAGGCAAAAGTTATGCTATCTGAAAATACCCCAGATATTGGCCCTAAAAGCTTGAAATTTGAACATTGTGTGTTGGCACACATGATCGCAACTACTCTTTTACCAAGAACTGTTTCTTTTAGCTATTTCTACCAGGCACATCTTTGTACTTTACTGTCTTGTGAAAAACAAAAGACTTGATTGGTTTGTGTGGATTCATCGGTACATGCTAGAAAGTATTAGAGAAATCTCATTCTATACTTCCCTATTTACCTTATGCTTTGCTTATTTCACACATTCTTGAACTGATGAAGGTAAGACTTGTCACCTTTTTCACCTAAGATCATCTCTAGTACCTATGATAAGACTGCCTTTGCTATGATGGGCTACACTTTGGTTGAAGATGTGTGGGTAAGACAAGTGAAAGCACTAGAGGCACCAGGAAATGCTAACCACCTTCTGAGCCAGCTGAGATACAGTCGACTGCTCCTAGCAACCTACAGCAGATTAAGTAAGGGTCGGAAGGCCTAAGGAGAAAGCTCACAATCATGCAGGAACAAGTGGACGAGATCAGAGAAGTAACCAAGGAGACATGTACAGATGTAGCTACGCTAAGGATGGACATTGGAGCTACCAAAAAGCAAGGGATCAAGGCTTTCTAGAACATGACAAATAAGATGGATAAGCTTACAAAGGATGTTGAGACCTTATACGGCTCTTTCTATACCAGAATTATCAAAACCCTCAAGTACTTTAAAGGGAGAAATTAAGGCCGACTATGTGTTTTGTCTAAAACAATCTTTTACTGATACTTCTATTATTAGTTTTTTTTTTTTTTGGACTCTATGAACTTGTTTGCTAGTATGCCTCTATTGTAGGCATATATCTATTGTTATTAGCAAATTTATATCTCTATGTGGTATTTGTTTTTCCTGATCTTGTATTATTCTCTCCTTTTTGATTGATGTCAAAGGGGGAGAAAGGAAGAGGCAATCAGTCAGGGGGAGCCCCAGTTCAACAACACAGGGGGAGCACCAAACATACAGGGAAGTATCGTTTACATTATTATTCTTTTTACTTGTCATCATCAAAAAGTTTGATGGGAGATTGTTAAACTTTAAGTTTTATTGATGACACATTTAATAATGGTAATATTCATCTCTTTCCAATATGTGCAAGAAAATTGATAAATGGAAGGTAAAGAAGCAATAACTGCGAAAGGAAAGAAATGCAAGTGATCTGTCCAGATTCAAGAGATTAAGACAAGAGGAAGAGCTAATTGAAGTACAAATATCTGAGATCATAGGAAAATCAAAGGAGCATCAATCAAACAACTCAGCATACTAGAAGATCTGTTGTCTAAAAGGAAAGATAGAGATATTAACTCTCAATCAACATAACTGTCAAAGAATCCCTCAGAAGGATATGGCAAACGTAAGGAAGGAAATATATGAATCCAATCCACATCTATTGACTGATTCAGAGGCATCCCTTGGTTCAGTCTCTAAGAAAATTACTTGCCTCAATCAAAGGAATCTCCCCAGAGGCGGATCCAGGATTTGGGGGTTCCGGGTGCCAAGCAGAAGGAAAAGATGGACCTTTGCCACTGGCACCTTGGCGATTCTTGTTCTGTGGGTGGCATTTTAAATATATATACACTTTCTTATACATATTTACATATATATATAGAGTTTTCGCTGAAGCTTGCGGGTGGTGTACCACCTCGAATCATATACATAGATCCGCCCTTGAATTTCTCAATCTCGCTCACAATCAATGAAGATCTTGGTGAATGAATAACTCAAGACATCAACTACTGCATATATGAAGAACTCGGAGAAGAATAGAACAGTGCGCTACTTCACATACAAGCTTTCTACATCTTTCTAGTTCTTAGTTAAAACACGGTATTCGTGAGTTTACTAGTGTCACAAAATATAGAAAGAAAAATTTAAAACAATCAAGAGGTTGGGTCAAAAGCTTGAAAAACATTCAACTGTACATTGTTGTGGTAAACGAAGGAAAACCACGACCGTTGTAACAAATCATCTTTGAAGATCTAAGAGAACTCTTATGTCCAAGGAAATTGGATGTAGGTACACACCGGTACACAAACCAGTATAAAACTTTGTGTCTCATTTATTTCGTCTGTGTTTAATATTCTTTACTGTTATGATGCTCTACCTAGTGTATGCAGGAAAAAGAGTGTAATATCATAGTTGATTAACTAATTTTTTTAATTGGCACAACTTTCCCCTCCCTTCTTGTGTTTCACGTTTTTTATGGGCCCACAAAATATTAGGCAATTCGGAACCTGTCATCCGAATTCATAAAGACGGCATGGATATTAGCACACGAAAAATTGGATATCGTCTTGAATTCCTATTTTATGGCACTAAAACGCTAAAAAACGATAAACGGTCATGGTGAAAGGATGACTATTGTTCATTAAGTCATTTCTGATGTTAGGCGATTCGGAACCTGTCGTCCAAATTCATGAAGATGACGTAGACATTAGCACGAGAAAAATTGAAAATTGTACTGAATTCCTATTTACGGCCCTAAAATACTAAAAAAATAAAGAACGGTCATGGTGAAACGATGATTATTGTTCATTAGAGAAGCTCATGCATGCTAACATCCGAACTAAATACGTAACTCTGCAATAACAGTACACGAAAAAAGAAATCTCATGGGCAAATGACGACACAACAAATAGAAGTTTTGGAGTGTGGTATTAAATCGGGGTGGCAAATGGACGGGTTAGGGCTGAATTTGGGCGGGTCAAGATGGGTTAGCTTAATAAATGGGTCATTGCCCAACCGAATTCAAAGTGTACTTAGGATAAGATGGGCTGGGTCAAGATGAGCTAAACAATGGGTCATAGTCCAACCCGCTCAACTTGACCCATGTTTTAGAATCATGTTCATCTTGCAAAAAGAAAAAGTCTTTTAACTTAAAATGTGTAAGTTGAAAAATATTTAGCGAGGGGGAGACTGGGGCGGGTGGGTGGTGCAGAAAAAAATAAAAAATTGAAAATACAAAAGAAAAAGAAAAACAAATTGAGGGGATTGAGCGCAGGGGTAGGGTGAGTGGTGCAAAAAAATAAAAAACAGAAAATTAAAAATACAAAAGAAAAAAAATTGAGAGGGTTAGCGCGTGCAGAGGATGGGGGGTTGGTGGTGAAGAAAAATAAAAAACAGAAAATTAAAAATACAAAAAGAAATTGAGGGATTATAGCGGGGGTAGGGGTGGTGCAGAAAAACAAAAAAAAATAGAAAATAAAAATACGAAAAAAAAGTAAAAAAAAAAAGAGTAAAACTTAGGTAACTAAGTAAATTTCTAGATAATTTAGGTTTAGATTCATTTGTTTTGGGTGAGCTTCATAGGTTGTATTTAGGTTGTTTTCAGAATGGGCTATAAAAATAATGAGTTAACTTGGGCTTAGTCAAAATAGACCCATGAGCTAAAATATTTATAGCACAATCCATTAATCTCTTGACGAGTTGAACGAATTGAATAAATTTGAATTCAAATTGCCACCCCTAGTCTTAAATGACACAGATATCTAGACATCTAACAGAAAGGCAATAAAGCAGTGAATAGGGAAGAACGAGAGATAGCCAGCAAGACAAATGCATTTACTAAAAAGAAAGAGCGAGAGAGGTAAAGAAAAGATATACGCCAAAGTTGGTCGCTCTTGAAAGGGGAAGAAAGTAGAGACCAACTTTGGTCGCTAATCTGGAACCCAAATATATAAATTTAATAATTATATTATTATTTAAATAAAATTATAAAATATAAATAAATATAATTTAAAATTAGCGACCAAAGTTGGTCGCCTTTAAAAGGGGAAGAAAATAGAGACCAACTTTGGTCGCTAATCTGGAACACAGATATATAAATTTAATAATTATATTATTATTTAAATAAAATTATAAAATATAAATAAATATAATTTAAAAGTAGCGACCAAAGTTGGTCGCCTTTAAAAGGGGAAGAAAATAGAGACCAACTTTGGTCGCTAATCTGGAACCCAGATATATAAATTTAATAATTATATTATTATTTCAATAAAATTATAAAATATAAATAAATATAATTTAAAAGTAGCCGCCAAAGATGGTCGATTGTAAAAGGGGAAGCAGATAGAGACCAACTTTGGTCGCTAATCTGGGACCCAGTTCTAACGTTTAACCATTATATTATTATTTTACATATTATATAAAATATAAAATAAATCCGATTCAACTTTTGCGACCAACTTTGGTCACTAATTTTAATATTTGGATAATTAGCGACCTAAGTTGGTCCCTTTTCAGGTAAACAAGTCAAAATTAAAAATCACTTTTATATTTACTATCTAAATAATATAAATGTAATCCCTTAACACTTTTGTAATACAAGAGATTAATACACTAAAATATATTTTACATGCTATATATGTAGTTAAAATTGTAACAAAGCGTGTTATATATATATATATATATATATATATATATAGACACACGCACACACACAGACACTTCACTGTAATACTGTAACGTATATATAACTTGTTATAGTATATGTTATTGTGTGTATATATATAAACACACACTTCGTGCTGCTTTAACTATATATATAAACACACACTTCGACTTATAACCTAGTGATGAATGAATGTAATTCATTAACTCTATTATAATACAAATAATGAATACAATATCATATACTATAACATGTTATATCTGTAGTTAAAGCAGCACGAAGTGTTATATATATATATACATGAAGCGCTAGGAACACAGGGTCGAGTTATTTTAAAGATTTATACACTTGTAAATTGATTCCTCGACTTATAACCTACTCAGATGCATCGTTGAATATTCAAAACAAAACGTTTCGACCTGATAACAATTAATTTGTTATAATTGATTTATCGACTTTATAACCTAGTGATGAATAAATGTAATTCATTAACTCTGTTATAATACAAATAATGAATACTACTATCATATACTATAACATGCTATAGATGTAGTTAAAGCAACACGAAGTGTTATATATATATACACACACACACACACACACATACTTTGATAGTTGTATATACGTATCAATCCCTAAAATAACCTGACCATGTGTTCCTAGCGCTTCATGTTCTTATT
>ML331446.1:0-11217 GCA_005239505.1 Nicotiana paniculata
TATACCCCCACCCCCACGCCCTCCCCCTTACGTAAACCATAATGCAAAGTTTGTATTAAAATTCTCTGTTTGTGTCGTCCAAGTTTTACTACACACCAAGTAGCAAAATACTAGGAATGTCATTAAAGTGAGTATAGTAAGATTATATGATGGGATCAGATTCAGAAAATAATAAGCCAAGGAATCTGTTTCATAGAAGAGTTCTTAAATCTTACCATAAAAGACAGCAACTACAACGTATGACTACTACTACTACTACTACTTCTTCTGAAGAAGACGGTTGTTTTGTTCCCAAAAGAAAGTTTCGTGTTAAGGATGTGGTGGCAGATGAGGTATCAAAAAATGACAACAAAAGTAGTACTTCATCAAACTGTACTACTGATGAGTCAAGTTCCAAAAAGAGTAGTATTACAGGATCAACATCACCTAAAATATCAATTCAAGACGACGTCTTTTGTTCAGTACAACCTATAGAAAAAGAATTGAAGTATGGGTTTATATCAATGATAGGGAGGAGAAGAGTAATGGAAGATGCTATAACTGTGGCGTCACAACTTGTTAATAATGAGTTTGCTTTTTTTGCTGCTTATGATGGACATGGAGGTAATAGGGTTTCACATGCATGTCGTGCTCGTTTGCATTATATTCTTGAGGAAGAAATATTACAGACAAAAGCAAATAATAATAGCAGCAGCAGCAGCAGTATATATTGGGAGAAGGTGATGACGAAATGTTTTTTGAAAATGGATGATGAAGCTATTATGAGAGAAGAGAATGAGGTAGAGGTGAATGACGAGGGTGGGTATGATGACGTGGAAAGGACAACCGGGTCGGCGGCGGTGGTGGTGGTGGTGGGGAAAGAAGAGGTGGTGGTGGCTAATTGTGGTGATTGTAGGGTTGTACTTTGTAGCCGTGGTGTTGCTATACCTTTGTCAAATGACCATAAGGTCAGTATTTTTCTTAATTTCTTTTTTTTCTTTTTAATCACTAGGGGTATTTTGAACTCCGCCAACTTGTTTGTATTGTCGGTCTTAAATTCCGATGAGAATAAATCAATAAATTACTATGAATCTCCGCTCTCAAATGGAGCGATGATTCTAATTTACTTGAGACTGAGCGTAATTATTCTGTTATATGATTGTATATTAAAGTAAGAACGTCTCACCAACTGAATCAAGCATTTAGTATTTTGTTCAGATCTTGAAAAAGAGCACCGTATACTCTTGGGGTCTCACGACCTAACATATACAATCTTAAAATTCACTTAGTTATATATATTAATTAACATGAGTTCTTAATTTGTGGCATGTCTTTTCTATGTAGCCTGATAGACCAGATGAGAAGAAAAGGGTAGAAGCTGCGGGGGGTAAGATTCTAAATTGGAATGGTAGTCGCGTCCAAGGAGTTCTCGCTATTTCAAGATCCATAGGTATAATCCTTCCTCAATTTAAGATCATATTTTTCTTTTATCTCTCCCCAAAGAATTTGACGTTTCACTATTTTTAGTGACTCGAACTCGCAGCCTCTAAGCATTAGAATGGCCGAAGGAGATTCACCTAAGTCTATATATATTGAATCATTTGGCTTCTTGATGTGTTAAATTTTCTGAATCCTCTTGGTAAAATTCCTATGTCTGCCACTGACCTCACGATGTATGGGGGAGAGTACTTGAGCGACCCGTTTAAGATCATAGCACCTCTTTTTTTTCCTTTTCCCTCTATTTCTTTTTATGCATCTACTCAACTTTTATACACTAACAATGCTATATATCTTTTAACGGATAAGTTTTTTTCCAGCTTATTAATCAAGTTTTTATGAAAAGTTACTCGTAAGTATCTTTGAGTTTAACCTATAGGGTAATTACAGTATAAAATTATTTACTAACCTATAAAGTAATTACGGGTAAATCTCTATTATAATTAAGTACCAAGGATCGACAATCTATGCTATCAGTATTAACTTTTGCTTTCTTATTAGTTTCTGAAACAGGGGATATATATATTATATCCTTGTATCTCACGTTGGTTTAAATTCCATTAAACAGGTGATTCTTATCTAAAACCATTCGTGATACCAGAGCCAGAGGTGACAGTATACAAGCGAAATGAATGGGATGAATACCTAGTCATTGCGACAGATGGTTTATGGGATGTAGTATCCAACGACGTAACCTGCGAAGTGGTAACAAAATGTCTTGACGGACAAATTCGTCGAAGGTTCCCGGAGAGAGACGGGCGGGAAGCCGCCGCGCTGTTGGCGGAGCTGGCCATTGCCAAAGGAAGCAAAGACAATATTAGTGTCATAGTAGTTGAGTTTGATAAATCGAGTGACATTAAAGTTTCGTGATTTCCCTAGTTTTATGTTGTTCAAAATTTTCCCACATTAGTGTGTTTTCTTAGGTGTCTAGTTTGAGAGGTTGAGTGACAAAAGTTCACTAAGTAATGTATAGTTAAGTGTTTTAGGTTGTGTGTGTGGGTCATGAGACCAATCTTTGATGTATATGTACTAGAATGCTTGGGTTCGTCAAATATTGCAATAACATTTTGTTTCTTAACCTGATATCGATGAGATCTCTCGGACCCTGATCATAAATGGGTTGTTTGTCCCGGTGAAAGGGACGCTCTCGTTTTAATCGCTCTGGCGCATATGTTGAATAGTTGTTTTATGTGTTCATTTATCTTTCAGGAGCAAAATTCTTTTTTGATGTTGGTATCGTCACGACAATTCAATTTGTTTGGCAAACAAAAGTTCCCTAATCTTTAATGCGTATGTAGTAGAATGCTTGTGTTCATCAGTAATAACATTTTGTTACTTAACGTGAAAAGTTCATATCGATAGTATGCTAATGAATCACATATATTTGACTTAAAATTTAAGTCCATGCTGCAAATTCATAGTAGTAGTACTATGTTATTTGCTTCCTTATCCTTGCTAACTAGAAATGAACCTTCACAAGTTGAGTAAAAGCACCTAGCCTATCTTACTTTTCCTATGCAAAATAGCAGTCCAGTCGTCTTCTAGCTTCGACCAACCAAAAGGATTCCTTATTTTTCTATTATATAGAAAATGAAAGATAATCGACCAAGGATATATATGTCATTTTAAAAAAACTCCTATTATTTGCAATTCTTAAATGCAAACACATGGATCTCATATTCCCATAACCACAATACTCTTTTAAATGCTATGTTCATTAGACTACTTTTGCAAAGAGTATCGCATGCAAATACTCATTTGGAACGTTATTTTTCTCATTTGGTAAAATTATTAATTTTGGTTTAGTCAACTAGAAGTTTCCACAGAGAAAGTAAACTTAATTTTTAAATAATAGAGCAAAAAAAATATCGGTGAATATTTATAAGATTTTCGTATTCATTCATACTGTTTTAAAACAATTTAAAAATTAAAATTAAAAGGTTTTCATCTATCCACGCTATTTGAAGGTGATTTCAAACTAGAAAATTTTGTATTCAAAAAAAATTATAAAAGTATAGTTTATTAAATCTCAAAAGGTAATTTAAGTGATGAGATTTGTTCATATTCTCTTGTAAAGAACGATGTTGTTCGTGTTAACTTTCATCAAGTAGTTGATTGTTCCCACTGTTGAAATTCTTGCGAAACCAATTTGGATGTATTCAAGAATAGTTTACAGATAGATTGGTAAGCTACTTATTCTAGAAAATATGTTAATATAGATGCCACTTGTACCTTTAATATATTCTCTTGTAAAATATTCAAATACAATGGGAAAATAATACCATTGAAATCAAATTTTCAATTTGACGTTTATGTTTGATATGGATGTTAAAAATGAGTAATATAGCACGTAATTTTTTTTAATTGGAGCAACTTAAATAAATTATAATTTATAGTTTAATTTTAAGTAAATTATAAGAATAAACTAATTATAAATTGTGATCCCCAATATCATTCCCTATATGTAATCAAATCGATATAACAACGATCAATTTATTTATCAAAAAATTAATTGAATCCTGACAAACAATAATTTTAAGACTACAATGCTGGGCTCGTCAACTGGTATTTTCTCATCTAGTCTATTATATAGAAAAGGAAAGATGGTCGACCAAGAGCATCTATGTCATTTAAAAAAAACTCCTACATAGTTTGCAATTTTTAAATGCAAACTATCATTGATACACATGGGACCCACATTCTCATAACTACAACACTTATTTAAATATTAGTCCATGTTGATTAGACTACTTTTATGGACAGTACTGCATGCAAATAATCATTTGAAACATTCATTTTTCTCAGTTGGTAAAATTATTAATTTTGGTTTTCTCAACTAGAAGTTTTCACGGAGAAAATAAACTTAATTTTTTAAATAATAGTGCAGCAAAAGGAGATATTGGTAAATATTTACAAGATTTTCATATTTACCAATACTGTTTTAAAGTAGTTTAAAAATTAAAATTAAAATTTTTTCATTTATACACACTATTTGAAGGCGATTTCAAACTAGAAAAATTCATATTCAGAAGTAATTTTAAAAAAAGTATAGTTTATTAAATCTCAAAAGTTAATTTAAGTGATGGATTTGTTCATACTGTATTAGGGGGCTATCTCTTATATGCGTAATTGATGTGAAAATTTAATCTACATGGTTTAAACTCATTTTTCCCTGATAAGTTTTCAACTATCAATAAGTTATCCTAAACATTATTTTTTATAATTTTTGTATTGTTTCATTATGAAAATTAACATATGATAAATCTATAGAAAAATAAAAACATTTCTCTTATCTTATTAATTAAAAAAAAAAATTAAAATCCCTATAATAATTTATATAGACTTCTATTAAATGATTGATATTTTATCACCAGTTAACATCATTTTAAACGAGTTATAACAAAATACAATTTGAACTACTATATTGAATTACTTTGTCACGACCCTAAAAACACCCGGTCGTGATGGCGCCTATCGTGAAATCGGGCAAGCCATACAGTTCATTTATTAAAAGTTATTTTCAGAAAAATCACCACATTTACAACAAGAGTCTCGCTTTTATAAAGCATCTAAGATTTGGACATCGTAAATAACACGAAAAAAAGAATCCCGATCCCAGATCTAGTGTCACCGAGTCATGAGCTACCACAACGTAAGAATGTCAAAATACAAACTAGACAACATAGTCTGAAATAATAAAAGTACAACAGGAAGATAGAGAAGGAGAAGGCGAGGCTGCGATCGCCGGCTGCTACCTCGACGACTCCGAAAGAAACTCTGACAGCCGCTCAGCAACCACTCTCGGGTCCCGATGTACCTGGATCTGTACACGAGGTGCAGGGGATAACGTGAGTACACCAACTCAGAAGTAACGAACCCAAACTATGGGCTGAGAGTTAGTGACGGACTAAACCTCAATAATTAAAATCATCAGCGTACAAAATTTAGGCATATTCACAGTTTATCAGAAAATAACAACAGAATATGCTAGATAAATCTCAATATGCTCTACATGCCAACATGTCACAGTGTGAAAATGCACATAGTGCTCACAACTCTCCCACAGAAGTCCATCCAGTATTATATATGGCTCTCAGGCCCAGGGAAGTTCCATCCCGGAATATGCATAAACACCAGCGACCGTAGTCACTTAGTACTGAGGAAAAGGCCAGTCCATCCCCACGGAGAAGATCCATCTCCGGAATACAACACTCGGACAAAATCCATGTCCAGGGAAGATCCATCCCTCACATAACATCAGCTTCGGACAAGATCCATCCCTCAATATCAATGCGCTCACTGGGGTGTAAAGACTCTGGAGGGGCATTATTGGCCCAAGCGCTATATCAAGCCAACGAAGGCATGATTAAAGTATCAATGCGGTGTGCAGTCTGATCTCATAATTGTCTCAACAACAGGCTCTCGGCCTTACTCAGTCATTACTCTCCAGTCTCGCTCATATGGCTCATAGATGTATAAATCAGTCCAAAACAATGATAAATATGCATATAACTAACAATGACTGAGATTGGGGCATGAAATGATATGCTATAACAGGACTGAGTATATGAAATTAAATAATCACAAAATGAAATAGTAATATACGACCACTCGGGTCTCAGCATTTTCGGCGTGAAGCCTTAGCATTTATACTTAACATGATTTCTAACATGTTCACATTTACCAAATAATAGAAGTGTGGATATCAATCCGTAATAGCTACTAGGCGGTGCCATGGGATGAGCCACGCCACAATTTACTCGATGCACGCCTGTCACTTGGCATGTGCGTCACCTCAGTTATAGTCATATATCATATAGTTCGGGGTTTCGAACCCTCAGAACTAAGTTTGGAACCGTTACTTACCTCAATCAAGCCGAAACTCCACTCTGACATGACCTTGCCGCGACTCGGCCACAATCGCCCCGGATCTAACCAAAATCAGTATTATATCATTAATATATGCTAAAGGAGAGAAACCCACATCAAAATTATCAATTTACATCAGAAATCTCGAAATTGGCCAAACCCGACCCCCGGGCCCACATCTCGGAAGTCGATAAAAATTACATCACAAGAATCCTCATCCTCCCACGAGTCTATACATACCAAGAATCTCAAAATCGGACCTCAAATGGCCCCTCAAATCCCCAAGTAAAGGTCTCAAATTACAAGCTCTAATTACCCAATTTTTTTACTTATTTCCCATAAATTTCACCACTATTCAGTCCATAAATCACACATAAACGAGTTTTAAGTCCAAAAGTCTTACCTCCACGAAGAACCTTCGATTTTCCTCTTCAAAACCCTTCAAAAAGCTTCAAACCCGTGCAAAAATGGTGGATGAATGACCAAAATCCGCTAAGGGTCCTATTTATATGTTCTGCCCAGGGATTTCCGCACCTGCGGCCAAATTCTCGCACATGCGGTCCCAGGTGCGCACCTGCGAAAAATCACTTAAATGCACATTTCCGCACCTGCGATCAAATTTTCACACCTGCGACTCTGCAGGTACGGCCCCAGCTCCGCATCTGCGGTCTTCCTCCTGTCCACCAAATTCGCATCTGCGGTCCTATGTCCACTTCTGCGGGCTCGCACCTGCGGTCCCCTATCCGCAGGTGCGGTTACACTAGCACCAGCAACTTCAACTGCAATTTTCCAACTTTAAATCCCCCAATGGCTATCCGAAATCATCCCGAGCCCCTCGGGACCCCAACCAAAAATACCAACAAGTCATAAGTGATCACCGGGACTTAGTCTCACCCTCGGAACACCCAAAATAACATCAAAACACTAAATTCACCTCGGATTCAAGCCTATGAACTTAGAAATTTCTAAATTTCGCCAAAGATGCCGAAACCATCCAAAACATGTCCGATTGACCTGAAAACATCCAAAATGACCCTATGAACCTGTTCCAACTTTCGAAATTCCATTCCGACCCCGATAGCTAATTTTTCAGTGCCGACCGGAAATAGCCAAAAACTCAATTTCTCCAATCCAAGCCTAATTCTACTTCGGACCTCAAAATCACATTCCGAACACACTCTTAAGTCCCAAATCACCTAACGAAGCTATCCGAGCTATAAAATCAACATTCCGAGGTTGTTTACCTATAAGTCAACTCCCAGTTGACTTTTTCAACTATAAACCAATCCAAGAGACTAAGTGTCTCATTTCTCACTACGACCACTTCGCACCCGAACCAACCGGCCCAACACATCATAATTAAGTTAATTAACACGTGAAAAAGCTGAAACAAGGAAAACGGGGATAATCTCACGGAACGACCGACCAGGTCGTTACAAATTTATATCATGTTAATATTTGTTTAATGCCTTTGGTTCTCTTTGTTTGAAGTAGTAAATTGCCTCTTTAGGGGTGCGAGTCTCCTTGGAAGTTCTCTTTTTTTATTGTACTAAAAATTTCTCTTGATTTTGTTATATACAAAACATGAAGCAAAATCAATAGTAAGTTTTTCTTTCATCTTTTATCGTATTTTAAAGAATGATGTTGTTCGTGTTAACTTTCATCAAGTAGCTGATTGTTCCCACCATTGATACTCTTGTGAAACCAATTTGGATCTATTCAAGAATAGTTTACAGATAGATAGGTAAGCTTCTTATTTTAGAAAAATTGTTAATATAGATGACACTTGTATCTTTAATGTATTCTCTTGTAAAATATTCAAATAAGAAAATAATATTGTCATGACCTAAAATCCATTAAGGGTCGTGATTGTATTGGTAAAAAAGAGTTTCACACGTAAGACAACTCTTGATAACTCAGCCAGTTATGTGGACACAGGAGAACGCGACAACTGGATGCGATTCTTTGAAAAGGTACGGAATAAAGAGGCACGATTCAATAAACCCTCGAGCTCATCAGCCACGGGAAACTCAACCTGATCAAGATAGAGAAGAGACACGTTTAGAATGAATCTGGACAAAGCTACGGGCAGATTCAAGAACCCACAATTGATTACTCGTACGTTATGTAACCGTACCCCAATTACCGTTATCATTTGTAACGCCCCATTAATGTCATAATTAGTCATTAATGGGAAATCATAGCAAGAGTTGTACGTTATATCAAGGAATCTCCTATATAAGGGAGGGAATACAGCTTGTAAAGGCATCTGATTCTCGAATACAATCTATTTTGCTTTTCTATATTTCTGCTATATTGTCTATTGTTCATTTTTCTCTATTTCCTTGATTATCAGTAACCCGTGTTCATCCTAGAAATAGCTTTAGTCAAAGGATCTAATTCTTTGGTTAAACAAATTAGTTCCGTTACTAGGAATCTGATAATCTTTGTTTGCTTTTCAAGCGATATCCACTTAACTATGTCAAACTCCAACGACAACAACCAGCAAAGGAATGGAACCCCAGTTCCATCACCTTCAAGAACCCTACGTGGTTCAAGGGAAAAATCCCCAGAAAGATCCAACAACAACAATGATAATAATGATCAAATGGTGGAACAAGATCGAGTAAAGCAAATGATTGCAGAGCATGTGAGCCAAGCTTTGCAAGAATTTGCGAGGGGATTACCGGCAGCGTTACCTGCACCACCNCAAACTCAGGAAGGGGAGATACTCCTAATGAATCTCTCGAAGCGAGACCAGGTATATCTAATAACTCAGAATTACAAAACTTACTGCTAACCATGCAGAAACAAATGTAGGAGCAGAACGATTGCATCGAACAAATTCCTGGAGTTCCGCCTATTATCAAAGGCGTTGATGTTGATAGGTATTCTCAACAACCTTGGAAGCCAAGTGCGGCACCCTTGTCTATACCCAAGAAGCTTAAAATGCATGACGTTCCCAAATATGATGGAACAACTGACCCACGTGATCATGTGACTGCTTTCACTACCGGAGTAAAAGGCAACAACTTAACAAAACAAGATATTGAATCAGTCCTTGTCAAAAAATTTAGGGAAACACTTACCAAAGGAGCCCTAACCTGGTATTCTCTTCTCCCTGAAAATTCTGTTGACACTTTTGTTGAGCTTGCAGATTCATTTATAAAAGCACACTCTGGTGCACAAAAAGTTGAGAAAATAATGAAGACATATTCAAAATAAAACAAGGAGACATGGAACTACTCCGTGAGTTTGTAGACAGGTTTTAACGAAAAAGAATGCAATAACCCAGGGTGCCTGATAATTGGGCAGCCATGGCATTTTCAAGCAACCTAAACGATAAAAGCTCAGAAGCCACGAGACGACTTAAGGAAAGTCTAAGAGAATTCCCCACTACAACATGGAATGATGTATATAACAGGTATAGTACTAAACTTAGAATAGAGGAAGATATCATTGCTCGTTCAAGAGATGAAGATCATTCTAGATCCAGATGTCCTGAATCAGACAGAAGATCAGGTAAAAACAGGTACAATCCTTACTTAGGACCCTCGGGACGTGATATTCATCCCAGGTTCGAAAACACTAGGTCAGACTATAGACCACCAGGAAGAGACGTAGTCTCATCCTCATCTAGATCCAGAAAAGATCAAGATGAACGACCTAGAGGTAATACCTGAATTGGGGATCATACCTTTAATGTAAGTACTACTGAACTTGTCTCAATATTGAGGAACATGGGAGACGAGGTTAAGTGGCCCAAAGATATGCGATCAAATACAAATAGAAGGAACCCAGATCACTGGTGTGAATTCCATAATGATCATGGGCACAAGACTGCAGATTGCAGATTTTTACAAGGTGAAGTAGAAAATTTATTGAAACAGCACTATTTTGACAGAATTGTTTAGTGATAAAGGTAAACAGGCATATATGAGGAACAGGCAGGAGCCCCCAAAGCCTCCTTCTCCAAAATGAACCGTCAACGTAATACACGGAAGTGAAGAAGTAAACGGAGTAGTCTGCAAAACGATCACAAAGTTCACAATTACACATGGAAAATGGGTTCGTGAAAATCTGGAAGCGGACGATATAACCTTCTATGATGCAGATATCGGCGGATTAATGTTTCCTCACAATGATGCTCTGGTAATATCTTTACTTATTCATGACACTAACGTAAAAAGAGTGTTGATTGATCCATGTAGTTCAGTCAATATCATTTTGCTAAGAGTCGTGGAAGAAATGCTATTGAGGAATCAAGTAATCCCAAGGGCATGAGCCATATTAGGGTTTGATAACTCCACGGTTATAACAAAAGGAGAAATTGAGCTTAGCACTTATTCTGAGTGGGTGATCAAAAGCACCGGGTTCCAAGTCATCGATACTGACATGGCTTATAACGTAATCATGGGAAGGCCATGGATCCATGACATGAAAGCAATACCCTCCACCTTGCATCAGATAACTAAATTCCCCTCTGAATGGGGGATTCAGCAAATTAGAGGCGATCATCAAACTGCAAGAAATATAAATTTCGTGGTACACTACAAGAAAAAAGTAGAGATGGAAGAATCAAAATATAAGGGAATCTCCCAAGCAGGTAATACTGCCCAAACAGGCATGGAAGAAATTACTACCCAAACAGGTACGGAAGGTATTATTGCTGAAACAGGTATGAAGGAAAATACTTACGAGAAGGTAAATCAAGTTACCACGGAAGGTACATTAGACCACACGGATGCAGATTCTATACTGGACGTCATTAATGAACCGGAGGAAGACGAGAACATCAAAACAACTACTGAAGAGCTCGAAGTTGTTCCATTGTCTGAACAAAAGCCTGAACAGAAAGTGTATATAGGCACG
>ML331447.1:0-14505 GCA_005239505.1 Nicotiana paniculata
TATATATATATATATATATATATATATATATATATATATATATATATATATATATATACGATAGCACAATAAAACAATTCTACACGAACAAAAAAATATATCTGAGACAATAATTGTAAAACATGAAGGAAATATAAACACATCAATTCAAATACTGCAACAATAATAAAGTAACACAACCGCCTCTTTCAGGCCTCAGCTATAACCAATCCTCAACAATTTCCAAGTTTTCAAAATTTATCTTTGAATAAAATTAGTGCCAAAATATGAAAATAGTAATATAAAATAGGAAGTTTCAAATCTTTGTTTTTCAAGAAAACAAAACAGTAAAAATAAACATTTAGCTTTTCAAATCTTTATTTTCTTTGAAAATCAGTAAAAANCTCCCACCTATCCTCCCTTATTGCTCCTCCCTAAATATATCACCATTATTGCTCCTGTTGCGGCGTGCAACCCTATCCTACCTGTCCACCCTTATCACTCCTTGTTGCGGCGTGCAATCCGCTCCCACCAGACATATCATATCAATTTATTCATAAAAAAAATTTCACAATCCAGGCCAAGCCTTTCACAATACTGTTATTTCCACAATTTCAAACAGAAAATCATATAGCTTGTAAGCTTTAACCAATATCATTTCACAATAAAACCAACCAGAATATAAGTAAACACCNGAAAAAGTTAGACTGCATTTCTCACAACTTCCTCAATATTATCAAAACGAAACCACCAGGAACGTAAATATATATATAATTTGCAAAAATAATACCAAACCTCTCGACCGTTATACATATCACAAGGAAACCAGCTCAAACAACCAAAACTCTTTCCAAATAATCACAACAATATCTAACAACAGATCAACAAAGCCAAATAGTTATAGAAGCAATAATGAACATATAACAATTAGGTCAATAATCAATTAAGTTAGGAACGGGAAGGGGAATCATGTTTAACAATTAATTTGGGTGATGCATAGATACTCGTCACCACACCTATACACCACGCCCATATATTTCACATAGCAAACAAGTGGGGAGTCCTATTCCCTCAAGCCAAAGTTAGACCAGACACTTACCTCAATTCCGCAGGCCACTCACTGCTCAATTATCGCTTTTCCTTTTGAATTCACCTCTAAATTGCTCGAATCTAATCACAATTAACTTAATATTATTAACTAATGCTAAATAAACTAACTTTATTGAAAAATATAATTTTTTCTAAGTTTTCTCAAAAAAAGTCATAACCCGACCCCGGGCCCACTTGGTCTAAACTTGGGGTTCGGACCAAATTACGTTTACCCATTCACCCATGAACCTAAATATGCTATTAGTTTTGAAATCCGACCTTAATTTGATATAAAAATTCAATTTTTACAAAACTCCCTAATTCTACCCAAATCCTAAATTTTTACCATGAAAATTCTTTGTTTTTGCTTTAAAAGTGATGCAAAATAGTAAGGAATTGAAAGAACAAGGTTTGGGATTGATTACCTATGAATTGGGGATGAAGATTGCTGAAGAAAACTCGTTTTTAGGGCTGGAACCTCGAAAAATTGGAGAAGAAAGGGTTCTGCCCGATTTTAATTCGATATTTATAATAGCTGGGCTGGGCAACTGTGCGATCACGGATAAAGATGTGTGATCGCACAGGGTAAGGAAAAATTGAGTTGTGCGTTCGCATGGGGAGGGGTGCGATCCACAGGGTATTGGATTTCCCTCCACCAGGCCAAAATTCAACTCAGTGCGTTTTCACTGAATGGCCTGCGTTCGCACAGCTTGGCCCAGACTGTGCTCCGCGATCGTAGGGTTATTGGTGTGTTCGCACAGCTTGGCCCAGACTGTGCTCCGCGATCGTAGGGTTATTGGTGCGTTCGCACAGTAGGGCCTTGGTGAAGCAGTGCGATCGCACTCCTGGAATTGCGTTCGCATAGTACAAAACTTGGGACCCCTGAAGACTACACTATGCGATCGCGGTTATATCTATGTGATCGCATAGTACAAAAACCTAGACACCAGATACTGAAAAACCAACAGTTATTTTAAAGTGAGAATCACCCTGTGGCCTATCCGAAACTCACCCGGGCCCTCGGGACTCCAAAAATGCACGCAAGTCTAAAAATATCATAAGGACTTGCTCGTGCGATAAAATCATGAAAATAACATGTAAATCTATGAATTAAACCTCAAAACCCATCATTTTCAAAAAAAACTCTTAAAGTTCATAATTTCTCAACCGGATGTCTGAATCACGTTAAACGAACTCCATTTTTCACCAAATTTTACAGTTAACCGTTAAATATCATAACAAAGTTGTACTGGGCTCCGGAACCAAAATACGGACCCGATACCAATGATTTTTAGCATTATTTCTTTACTTTGATTCATGAACATTTCAGCAAAACAAATTCTTTCAAAAATTGATTTCTAAGGGTTGGGACCTCGGAATTCATATCCGGGCATACGCCCGAGTCCCATATTTTACTGCGGACCTCCCGAGATCGTCGGAACACAGATCTGGGTCCGTTTACTCAAAATGTTGACCAAAGTCAACTTTTATCAAATTTAAATTCTAAAAATCACTATTTCTCATATTTCCACATAAAAGCTTTCCGGTTTCACGCTCGGACTGCGCACGCAAATTGAAGTATTTAATTTTAGTCTTTTTATGACTATTAAGCATGGAACGGAGTCTAATTTTATAACATACACTTTTGAAAGAAAACTTCAAAAATGAAAATTCATGATTTGAAAGACCAAATATTATCGGAATTGGATAAATTTAGTATGGGTGAACTCGTATCGGAATGGGTAATAGGAATTTGTAAAAGATTTCGGGTTCCGAGGTGCGGGCCCGGGGGTCGATTTTATAATTTTGTAAAGATTGAAACTTTATTGTTCGAGATAGTTCCTTATACGTTTTATGTGTATTTTGAAGTTGTTTTAGTTGATTTTTAGCCGTCCGGAGGTCTTTTCGCTCGAGAAGTCTATTTTTGAGTACCGGGTTGTCGTCTTTGAGGTAAGTATCTTGCCTAACCTTGTGTGGGGGAACTACCCCTTAGGATTGAGTCTTCTTTGTTGATTGTAGTCCGTGTATATGAGGTGACGAGTGCGTACTCGGATTTATTTGTTAATAGATTGGCCTTTTAGAATTCGTAGGTTCTTATGTTACATGTGTATGAGATGTAATTGTTACATTTGAATCCTTGGTTGTTAATTTCATACTTTCCTGCTTAAATTAGAATTACTTGCTTTTGGATTCCTTTGTCGGCTACTTGATCTTAATTGACTTAATTGAATATCTTACCGCTCTTATGTTCATGCTATACTTGCTTCCTAAAACTGCCAAATTGACTATACTAGTGTTATCTAGCTTTATAGTTATTTAGCCATATTTAGAATATCTGTTCGTTGGTGTCAAGCATGCCCGTGGGTCTTACATTATGCTTTATATGATTTTTCCCTTATGTGCTACTTGGACCTAGTTGACAAACATTTATGTTGTTGGTGTTTTCTTGATGTTGCCTATTGTTGGGCCCTTGTTTGAGCTGGGTTTTATTTCATAAAGTTAATTGTTGAGACGAGATTGGTTATATTTTTTTCCCTTGTCGGGATGATGTTGTTTCATTGTTGACTCCCTTGCCGGATGGTAAGATTTCTATTGTTGTATACTGTTAATGATACTGTTTGCGTTGTTGACTCCTTTACCGGGATGTTGTGATTTATGGTTCTTATTGTTGATTCTCGGATGTTGTGATTTATGGTTCTTATTGTTGATTTCCCTTGTTAAATTGTTGTTTATGTTATTTTTTCACGAGGGGTCATTCCATGCCGAGTGTTTGTGAGTTTATGCATGAGGGGACATTCCGTGCCGAGTGTTTATTTATTTATTGCACGAGGGGACATTCCGTGCCGAGTGTTTGTGAGGTTATACACGAGGGGACATTCTGTGTCGAGTGCTTATTTATTTATTGCACGAGGGGACATTCTGTGCCGAGTGTTTATGAGGTTATGCACGAAGGGACATTCCGTGCCGAGTGTTTATTTACTTATTGCACGAGGGGACATTCCGTGCCGAGTGTTTTTGAGGTTATGCATGAGGAGACATTCCGTGTCGAGTGTTTGTGAGGTTATGCACGAGGGGACATTCCGTGCCGTACTTATGCATTATTATTTTCGTTGTTCCTGTTTGCTATGTACTGCACTTGTTTTGGTGAGGATAAGAGTAAAGTACGAAGGGTGATGCACGTGCACTTGTCTTTGCATTTTATTCCTTTGTTCTAAATTTGGATATTCCTACTGATCTCTTACTGCATTTATTGGCAAGATTTGATATTCCTCCTGTGTTGCATGGCAATTTCTGAGTTACGGACTGGGTTTCGGTAAATAAATATTGAGGATATTTTGATCAAGGGATTTCATTGAAAGGTATTATTGAAAAGGTAATGGTTTCGAAATTATTATATTTGAATGACTTTTACATCGAAGGTAAATTTGAAAAGCACTAGTCTTGCCTAAAATGATATTTGGAAGTCATTTATTGGGAAGGCATCTTTGGGAAATTTCGTATTTTGAAAGAAAACTATGTTTTACGTAATTCCCTCTACTAAATATACTTATATCTATTTTTGAAGAAAGTATGTTTTCAAAGGAAACTCTTCCATACAAAAATATTTTTATTTGCAAAAGGTTTTTCATATGAACTGTTGTTTTAAATATTTCTACCAGTTACGGATTTTAATGGCTAAGGCCCAATGTGAACAAACCGACGTGGAGTTGAGTTATTGGTGTCCTCTATTGTATTGTGTTTCCTATCGATTCGGCTTGTTTTGCTGTCCATCTTTTTGTGTATTTTTGTGTTGTTTCGTGATTGATTTCTGAAATTTCCTTCCGCTTTATATTGTCATGTCGTAAATTATTTTGTGAATCCTTAGGTAGATGTAACGTTCAGCCATTTCTATATTCATGGTATTTATTTTGTAGACCAGTGGTGTCTTGGCTAGTCCTCGTCACTACTCCACCGAGGTTAGTCTTGATCCTCACTGGACGCCGCTGTGGTATGCTCATACTACACTTCAGCACATTTTTGTGTGCAGATCCAGGTATATATTGTAGTAGCTGTGTGGATGATTGCCGAGGAGACTCAAGGTAACCTGTTGTTGCGTTCGCAGGCGTTGGAGTCACCTTCTTTGTATTACTATTCATACACTGTTGTATTTATTTCCAAACAGATGTACTTAGAAGTTGTAGAAGATTCGTAGAGCTTATGACTTGTGTTACCGGTTTTGGAAAAATTTGTACATTCTGTTGAGATTCTATACCGAAACTGTTAGTTTTTCTTTTATTATTATTGCTATTCAGTAACTGTTGGGCTTACCTAGTCCCTAAGACTAGGTGCCATCACGATACCCAATGGAGGAAAATTTGGGTTGTGACATATTAATAATGGCTTGGTCAAAATTTAGTCATATAGCTCATCTTTTCTTTGCCCGAAAATTCTTCAAATTTCTGTTTCAAGCTAAGAGGGGAATGCTGTGAGCACCTAATTTTTTATCACATTTTATCTTTTCACCCCTTTTTAGTATATAAATATGTTTTAAGTTTATCTACATATTTTAGCCTTTATTTCACTTTTTAGTAGGTTTGTTTGATAAAATTAAAAAATACAAAAAAAAAAAAAAAAGAGTTATATTTTTAGAGTATTAGTTTTATTTTCATTTACAAAGAAAGAAAAGTTTTAAAAAATATAGTTTTATCTAGTTTAGAACAATTTTTAAGTTAGAGGTTTGAGTGTAATAATTTACCTTATTTTTTTATCTATTTAGTAGGAGTAGTATTTTATTTTAGTATTTTTTTTGTTCATCTTTTGCTTAAACCCAAAAAAAAAAAGGAACAAAAAGAATTAAGAAGAGAACCAAACAAAAATTGCCACATGTCAAAGATTCCTCTTATCTTTAGTAACAGATTTTGGCACAATTCCTCACCTGCACACTCCACTCACGTCACACCAGCACACACACTCTTTTTGTTTTGCTTTCCAATTCACACACTCTTCACTCACATGATAAATAAGGACACCCATCTCATATAAAATAGGGGGTGGGGGAGCTGGAAAAAAATGGAAAGAGAGAGATAAAAACAGAGAGTGACGAGAAGGAGAGGGAACGGACCAAAAACAGATGGGATTTATTTTGTTTTATTGATGCTTGGTCTTGTTTCCTTGTTTCCTGGGTTAATGTTTGAAGTTAATCTTATTTTAATTTGATGAATCTCAAATGGAATCTTTGATCACGCCCAACTATGCATTATAAAAAGAAATAAGCGGTCGCTGCAAATATAGTCTGGTTCAAGTTCGGAGTCAAATCCCACAGGCAACTAACCTATTGACTAAAACTTTTAGTGATGCTAATGACAAGCTCAGACAACTTCCGGATGCAAGATTTTTATGAATATATAGTGGAATTTATTTAGCTAATGTAAAATGACAATAAAACTAGCAATAACCAAGAATAAAGTTGAATTCAATGGTAAAAGGATCTAGGGCTATTGATTTTTCTAATTGCCGGATTAATTTTTAACTCTTTAGCTATAATCTTGCCGTAATATTCTATGAGGATTATGAGTTCGGGGCTACCGTAATTATCTCTCGATCAATTATGATAATTTACTAGAAGCATTCTTTTGAACTATTGTAGCTACCAATTTATGCAACTCAGAATTATCCCACCAAAGCTTTGTTATTTCTAACCCACTTTAAAATTTAAGTAATTAATCTCTTCAATTACCTAAAAGTGGTGTTGTTCAACAACAATCTAACCAAGTATTATTTCTCAAGCAACACAAGGCAACTAGACACGATTAATCAAGGGCCTTTCAATTAACCATAATAAAAAACGTAGTTGAACAATCATAGAACAAACATGGCTCGATTATATCAAAATAGAGTTAAAACTTCATCCAACAATTGGTTCCATCAACCCTAGATTAAATGTTTAGCTACTCATACTAAAACAAAACATAGCAATAATATGATTCATGATTCACAATGATAAGCAGAAAGAAACTCTAAAGAATTGCTTGATCTTCTCTCCCTTGTTCTTGCCTCCAATTATGTCTAAAAGAACAGCCTTTTTTGACTTCTGGGCGAGTTTGGGCTCTTATAGATTTAGGTTAATTGCTCAGGAATTTACACAAAATCCCTTACAATTTGTCACATTTAAAAAACCCGTCTGCGGTCGCGGACTTGCACTGCTTCACTATTTTCCTCCGCGTTCCTGCGTGCCCAGGTCCGCGGTCGCGGACCTGCCTTTTGCATTTTTCCTTATTTTCCTCGCTCTTTTTAATCCGGGATATCATTTGATTGGTCTTGTATGTTCATAATTGACTCCAAAACGCTCTTTATCTCCCTCCTAGCTCGAAGTGGCTCCTGCAAAGCATAAATTTGTCAATTAGAGCATTTTGTTATCTTTTAGCATTTAAACATCAATAAAGTGCGGTTAAGTTAGAGTATAAATTGCGTCTATATTGCATAATATAGGCTACTATCAACACCTCACACTTAAATCATTGTTCGTCCTTGAGCAATAAAACCACACTCTACATGCCTAACTTCACTAAGCAACTTCCCTACTCATCATACCAAGAATATTTCACAATGGTCAACTACATTAGCGTAACATCCACACCTCAAAAGTGGACTCTCTCTAGCCGCACAATGTCCCTAAGCGGATTACTTACTCTAAGTCAGAGGTCAAGACTTACCTCTCTTTCATGAATCAAGTGCCTTCTCACCACAAAAGAGTTATTTTGTCACGACCCAAAATCCTATCTAAGGTCGTGATGGCGCCCAACAGCGGGGTCAGGCAAGCCGACTCTTAATTTGCTAAATATTCCTTCTTATTAGATTAAACACTTTAAAATATACTCAGTTTTACAACTTAACACGATTCGACAAAGATAAATAGCCAGTTTTAATCAAAACAGTCATGAAGAGGCATGAGCCAATATATGTACAACCCAAAATCCACAACAACTGCGTGTGTTCCAGGAACTAGTGTCACAAGGCCTACGGGCATACTAGCAGAATATACAAAACATAATATACAACCCCACGGTCTGAAAAATAAGCAAAAGAAAACTCCAAGGTGCTGCCAAGGATCATCAGGAGAAGCAGATCACCGTGAAGTCGGGTCCAACTGAGATCAGAATCGAGCTCCGGTCTGATAACCAGACGCACCAGCCTCAAAACCTGTACAATTAAGTACAGAAGTGCAGCATGAGTACATAAACAAATATGTACCCAGTGAGTATCCCGCCTAACCTCGAAGAGGTAGTGATGAGAGGTAAACGTGATACTTACTAGGGTCAAAATTNATTGCGAAATATAAATGTGCACTACCGAGGGTCGAACGGCTCGAACCATTTATGCATCTATTACCCCGCTAGCGAATCGAACATGCGACGCGGTTGACATAATAGAAGGGTTATTCCGCTCACGAATCATACATATGACGTGGTGCCGCATACATACATAAAATTATCAATTTTTTTAGGGAACTATCAGAGATTATTCTTTAAGGCAAGAACCTAAGCAATATATCATGGACCACAACTTCCTTATATTCTCATGCCAACTCAAGGATAATAAGAAATTCAAATACGTTTAGGAATACATGTAAGGCACATATAAGCATGCTCGTGAGTCCTAAAACTACCCAACATAACATAGTAGTTGCTACGCACGGACTCTCGTCACATCGTGCATGAGTAGCCCCCGCAAATAAGGACATGCAATTATTTATAATCACCTATGAGGACAATTCCCCTTAAAAGGTTAGAAAGGAGACTCACCTTGCTCGAACCTGCTCCCCGGACCAAGAACGCGCCCGAAACTCCGAACTCTACACTCGAGGACTCGAAACGAGCCAAATGTTATACAAATTCATCAATTTATGCTCAAGGTGTGGAAATTCTCCTAATACTAGGTCAAATTCGCCATTCTTGAAGAAATTCTAAAATCCGACCCCGGGCCCGCATGCTCGGATTCCAATAATTCTCGAAGAAAACACTCACCCATAGCCTAAGGATCATTAATATACGATTTCTACTTGATTTCATAGCTAATTCACGGCTAAATTCTCAAATTTTCGAAAGCCCTAGGTTATACCCCATTCTTGATTTTTCACTTATTTAGGTAGTTAATTAAGCTAGTAATCCATGCATGAAGCTAATATTGGAGTAGAATTTAGTTACCTTCAATAACCAGGTTTTTGCCCCTCAAAAATGGTGGAAATCGCTCCAAGGAAGAAGAAGAAGATAAGGGAAATGAATTAATTCCCGCATATAAAAACACATTGTCTGAATAGTGTTTCCGCACCTGCGGCTCGAGGACCGCACCTGCGCTCTCGCACCTGCGAACAAAGGCTCGCACCTGCGAAAATGGACTAGGAAGCCTGGGCCCACACCTGCGGAGTGGAGACCGCACCTGCGGCTCCGCTCCTGTGGAATTTTGTCCGCACCTGCGATAATTGGCATGACCACTGGGGGTCGCACATGCGACTGGGCAACCGCACCTGCGGTCACACCAGAACAGGTGCACCAACAGCTATTTCAATTGGATTTTGGCCTCTTGTGGTGTTCGGGAGGCACCTGGGCCCACCCGAGCCCCCGTCCAAATATACCAACAAGTCCCAAATCATAATACGAACTCGCTCGAGCCTTCAGAACACCCAAAACAACACTAGAACTCAAAATCATACCGCAAAACCCCTAGAACCAAATTTAGGAACTTTAAGTTTTCTAGACTTCGCTAACAACGTGCCGAACTGACCTATACAACTCACAATGACACCAAATTTTGCAGGCAAGTCATAAATGACATAACGGAACTATTCCTGGTCTCGGAATTCGTTCGGATCTCGATATCGCAAAAACACGTCCCAAACCATAATAGGAACTTAAGGGACTCTTATTTCAATATTGGGCGCTGAAATGCTCTCGGGTCATCAGAAACCCATTCCGAACATACGCCCAGGTCCGGAATTATCATACGAAGCTACCGGAATCGTCGAAACTCGATTCCGAGGTTTTACTAAAAATGTTGACCGAAGTCAAACTTGGCCTTAAAGGACAACCTTAAGGAATCACATGTTCCTATAGCACTCTAAACACCTCCGAATTTCGGACCACCAGTTCCCGTAAGTCATAATTTATAATAAGCCGCTATGGGAAGTTTCATTTAGGGGAACGGGGTCCGATAACGCGAAACGACCGGTCGGGTCGTTACATTCTCCACCTCTTGAACAAATGTTCGTCCTCGAACGGGTTTAGAATCATACCTGAAGTGCTGAATAAATGTGGATATCTGCTTCGCTTGTCCTCCTCGGACTCCCAGGTCGCCTCCTCGACTGGTTGGTCTTTCTAATGGAACTTTACGGCAGAAACTCTCTTGGACCTCAACTGGCGGTCCTGTCTATCAATAATAGCAACTGGCTCCTCCTCGTAGCCCAAACTCTCATTCAACTGAATAGTGCTGAAATCAACCACGTGTGAGAAGTCGGCGTGGTACCTCCGGAGCATGGATACATGAAAAACTAGATAAATTCATGATAAACTGGGAGGTAAGGCCAGCTCATAAGCAACCTCCCCAACTCGCCTCAACACCTCGAAGGGACCTATAAACCTCGGTCTCAGCTTTCCCTTCTTCCCAAACCTCATAATACCCTTCATAGGCGAGACTTTCAACTGGACCCTATCTCCCTCCATAAATGATACATCACGCGCCCTCTGATCCGCGTAACTCTTCTGTCTGGACTGGGTTGTGCAAAGCCTCTCCTGAATCAACTTCACTTTCTCCAAAGCATCCCTCACCAGGTCGGTGCCATATAACTTAGCCTCGCGAGGCTCAAACCTCCCGATAGGAGAACGACATCGTCGACCATACAAAGCCTCAAATGGTGCCATCTCAATGCTTGACTGATAACTATTATTGTAAGCAAACTCGGTCAAAGGCAAGAACTTGTTCCACTAACCTCCGAAGTCAATCACACATACTCTAAGCATGTCCTCCAATATCAGAACTGTACACTCCGACTGACCATCAGTCTGAGGGTGAAATGTTGTGCTGAGGTCTATCTGGGTACCCATCTCACTATGTAATGCTCTCCAGAAGTGTGAGGTGAACTGAGGACCTCAATTTGATATAATGGACACAGGCACACCATGCAACTGGACTATCTCCCAAATGTAGATCTGGGCCAACCTCTCAGAAGTATAAGTAGTAGCTACTGGAATGAAATGTGCCGATTTGGTCAACCTATCCACAATGACCCAAACCGCGTCAACCTTCCGCAAGGTCCGAGGCAACCCAACCACGAAGTCCATAGTGATGTGCTCCCATTTCTACTCAAGAATGGGCATCTGCTGAAGTAGGCCTCCTGGCCTCTGATGCTCATACTTCACCTGCTGGCAATTAACACACCTAGCCACATACTCCACAATGTCCTTCTTCATTCGCCTCCTCTAGAATTCTCTCTAGGCCATCAACCTTAGGAACACATAAGTGGCCCTGAAGTTTCAGAACACCATCCTCGCCAATAATAATCTCCTTGGCCCTACCCTGAACCACTGTCTCTCGTAGCTCAGCCAAACACGGATCATCATACTGCCGAGCCTTAATCTCCCCCAATAACGAAGACTGAGCATCCACATGTGCAAGAACTCGATGAGGCTCTGAAAGGTCTAATCTCACCAGGAGATTAGCCAAGGACTGAATGTCCAAGGCTAGAGGTCTCTCCTCGGGCGCAATATAATCCAAGCTACCCATACTCTCCGCCTTCCTGCTCAAAGCATCTGCTACCACATTTGCCTTGCCCGGGTGATAAAGAATGGTGATATCATAATCCTTCAACAACTCAAGCAACCTGCGCTGCCTCAAATTAAGATCCTTCTGTTTGAACAAGTGCTACAAGCTACAGTGGTCTGTATAAACCTCAAAAGACACTTCATACAAGTAGTGCCTCCAAATCTTAAGAGCATGAACAATCGCCGCCAACTCCAAATCGTGCACAAGGTAATTCTTCTCATGAACCTTCAGCTGGCGCGAAGCATAAGAAATAACTCTCCCCTCCTGCATCAATACACACCCCAAGCCAACGCGCGAAGCGTCGCAATATACTGTATACATCCCAGAACCGGAAGGCCATACTAGAATTGGTGCTGAGGTCAATGCCGCTTGAGCTTCTGAAAGCTCGGATCACACTCGTCAGACCATCGGAACGGGGCATTCTTCTGAGTCAATCTAGTCAATGGATCTTCAATAGAAGAGAACCCCTCCACAAATCGGCGATAATAGCCTGCTAGGCCCAAGAAGCTCCTGATCTCTGTAGCTGAAGTAGGACGCGGCCAACTCTGAACTGCCTTGATCTTCTGAGGATCAACCTTGATACCATCTCCGGATACCACATTCCCCAAGAATTCCATGGAATCCAACCAAAACTCACATTTGGAGAACTTAGCATATAACTTCTGTTCTCGCAAAGTCTGGAGCACAAGTCTCAAATGCTGCTCGTGCTCCCCCAGGCTACGTGAGTAAATCAAAATGTCATCAATGAAGATAATGATGAGGAAATAAATATACGGCCTGAACACCCTATTCATCAAGTCCATGAATGTTGTTGGGGCATTAGTCAAGCCAAAGGACGTCACCAGGAACTCATAATAGCCATATCTCGTACGAAAAGCAGTCTTCGGAACATCTGAAGCCCGAATCCTCAACTGATGATACCCCGATCTCAAATCAATCGTAGAAAACACATGAGCACCCTGCAACTGGTCAAACAAATCATCGATGAGCGGAAAAGGATACTTGTTCTTGATGGTAACTTTGTTCAACTGGCGGTAATCAATACACATCCGCATGGACCCATCCTTTTTATTCACGAATAGAACTGGATCACCCCACGGCGATACACTCGGCCTGATGAACCCTTATCTAACAACTCCTCAAGTTGATCCTTCAACTCTTTCGGAGCCATACGGTACGGATGAGTAGATATAGGTTGGGTGCCTGAAGCTAAATCAATCCAGAAATCAATATCACGATCCGGAGGCATGCCCGTAAGATACGAAGGAAATACATCAGCAAACTCTCCAACCACTGGCACCGAATCGATCGTCAAAGACTCGGCGGTGGTGTCCCGCACATAAGAAAAATAGGCCAGACAACCCTTCTCGACCATATGTCGAGCCTTCAGGAATGAAATAACCTGGCTGGCTGTACTAACTGAGGAACCTCTCCACTCCAGCCTAGGCAACTCGGGCATGGCTAAAGTAACTGTCTTGGCATGGAAATCTAGCACGGCATGATAAAGAGATAGCCAATCCATGCCTAAAATAATCTTGAAATCAACCATGTCGAGCAATAAGAGATCCGCTCGAGTCTCGAATCCACAAAACGAAATCACACAGGACCGACAAATCCGGTCTACAATAACAGAATCGCCCACGGGAGTGGACACATAAATAGGAGAACCCAAGGACTCGCGAGGGACATCCAGAAAATGAGAAAATAAGACCGAAACATATGAATAAGTGGATCCTGGATCAAATAACACTGATGCCTCTCTACCACATACTGTAATAATACATGTGATCACGGCGTCTGAGGCCAATGTATCTGATCTGGCCGGGATAGCATAGAATCTAGCTGGAGCACCGGAAGACTGAGCCTCGCCAGAATGAATAGAAGCTGGCTGACCTCCGTTGGCATGAATAGGGGCTGGCAGAGCTCCCCCTGCCTGGCCTCCACCTCTAGGGCGACCTCTACCAGTCTGCCCTCCACCGCTGGGTGGACGAACCGCCGATGCTGAAAATGTATGCTGATAGCTCTGCTGAACGGCCTTGCCCCGAAGCCTGGGACAAGTACTCCTCATATGGAATGGATCCCCATACTCATAACATCTGGCTGGTGGCATGGCCTTCTTCCCTAAAGAAGGACCCTGGACAGCTAGGGGACGGGGAGAACTCTCTAGTATGGCACTAAAGTAAGGAATAGAAGACCCCTGATGACCGGAATACCCGTCTGAGGAACCCTAAATGGATGGTGGGTGGTAGGAACTCTCTGCATGGCGCTCAAATAAGGCCTCTGATGCGTGGCTAGAATTCATGATTTTTAGCATTATATACCTTGCATTTTATGTGTTTTAATGATAAAAATACACGTCATGTGTGCCTAATGGAGTTTATTTAATGTGCAGGTGAGTTGGAAATGGAAGCCGAGCTAAATGAGAGCATAAACGTCGGAAAATACGTGCAAGAGTCGAAAAGGAGCGATCCGGGACAAGCCTGGCGTTAGCCAGGCGTTAGACCCCAAACGCCAGGGGGTGCCTGGCGTTACCCAGGCATTATACCCAAAACTCCAGGGGCTGCCTGGAGTTACCCAGGCGTTATACCCAAAACGCCAGGGGCTGCCTGGCGTTACCCAGGCGTTAGACCCATAACGCCAGGG